>CAUYQU010035031.1:0-49893 GCA_963574635.1 Cheracebus regulus
ACAGATCCCAACCATATCAGACTAAATTCAAACCCACTGATTAAAAAATTGAAGCTTGGGAGGCCAAGGCAAGCAGATTACAAGGTCAAGAGATCGAGACCATCCTGGCCAACATGGTGAAACCCCCGTCTCTACTAAAAATACAAAAATTAGCGGGGCATAGTGGCGTGCACCTGCAGTCCCAGCTACTCATAAGGCTGAGGCAGGAGAATGGCTTGAACCCGGGAGGCGGAGGTTGCAGTGAGCTGAGATCCCGTCACTGCACTCCAGCCTGGTGCCTGACGACAGAACGAGAATCTGTCTCAAAAAAAAAAAAAAACTTGTAGAAGCAAACTTTCTCATCTGATAAAGAATATCTTCTAAAGAGTCATCAATTAACATAAAATTTAATGGTGGAAGACTAACTGCTTTCTCTTCAGATTAGGAACAAAGGCAAATGCATCATTTTATTGTATTGGAGGCCCTACCTATGTAAAAGGACAAGGGAAAAAAAAAGCATGCATGTTAAAAACCAAGAAGTAAAAAAGTTTCTATTCATGGACAATATGATTATCTACAAGAAAAATCCTTTTAAAAAGTCTCAGAAAAAGTACCACATTAATAAATAAATTTAGAATTTACAATATAAAAGATCAATATAAAACAATCAACTATATTCTACAGACCAGCAATAAATGTCTGAAATTTGAAATTTAAAACAATGTTATCCAAAATACAAAATATTTAAGAGACAATTTGTTAAAAGATATTTGTAAACCCTACTATGAAAACTTTACAACATTGTAGAATGAATGTAAGATCTAAATAAAATGAAATACTACTTGTTCATGGATTAATCAACTCAATATTGTTAAGATGGTCATTGCCACCAAATTAATCTATACATTGAACACAATCACAAACATAATCCTAACAGGATTTTTATTCTGCAGATATTGACAAGTTGATTCTAAAATTCATCTAGAAATATAGAAGCTGAAATAGGCAAAATATTTTGAGAAAGAACAAAATAAATGATTTATTGGATTTTAAAGTTACAATAATGAAGACTGTGATTATTAACACAGAAGTTGGCATACAGATCAATGGAAAAGAATTCAGAGTTTAAAAATAGACCGACACATATAAAATCAAGTGATTACCACAAAGGTGCCAATATGATTTAATAACATTCAGATATTCCAATTGGGAAAGGATATTCATTGCTTTCTAAGCAGCAGCAGCTACAGAAGGTAGGAGGTAGAGGAACACACCTCACAAACCCACAAGAGCCGGTGTCACTGCCAAGAGGTCACGGATAATTAGGCAAAGCTGAGATTAGTACTGTATCACCCAGTTTCCTGTCCTTGATTTAATCCCCTGAATCACTCAGTCCCGGTATTTGATTTAAGGTAACACGGTACAGTTTCTCTAATTGACTTACAAATAATTGAGAACTTAATTGCAGTTACAGTGGAAGAAAATATACACGGGATGAGCATCATAAGATGGGAGGAAATTCTTTTTTTTCTTTTAACCAAATGGATTTAGGTTTCACTTTTCTACATCCTTGTTTGATGGTTGAAACTTCTTGGAAGATAAAAAAGGATTTCCATTAATTAGATGTAAACTGCTTCTATTATGAGTGAAGGACCATTAACAGAAAAGGGATTTTTGTTTCATACAATGTATAAGTGAAAATAGAATATATTTTTGTCAAATAATTTATCTCTAAGTTATTTTTAATTGTAGAAAGCTCATTTTGGGGGAATCATTTCTTAACGAGATTTAGCTTGATTTGAGTAAGAAAAAAATTACTGCATAAATGCCTCATTTGTTCTTGCGCATTTGAATAACAGCCAAAGTAATATTGTCTCAAAGAGATTTTTTTCAAATACAGTTTATACAGCAATAAGTTATTGATGTTAACATTTCCAGTCATTATTACTACAAAGCTAAATATCACCAAAATCTTTTTATTTCTATGTGATACACAGGATGTGATCAAGGTTGGGAGGCCCTACATTGAACATATTATATTTTTATCTTACCTACTCACGAAGTCCATACAATTTAATTTCATTACATCATGTTTTGATAATATGTTAATTCTTTTAATGCCATTCTTCCCAACAAGCTGAAATACAAGCCTAATGCAGAAAGGAAAAGTCATGTTTTTACTGACTGTTTGGTGGCAGATGGATTTTTGTTCTGAAAAGCTTCATTTTCCTCTTCTGTTTCCCACCAGCACAAAATTAAGTGGAGCTTTGGTAGTCAAATATTTTAGTGAATTCA
This sequence comes from Cheracebus regulus, assembly GCA_963574635.1. Lineage (NCBI taxonomy): Eukaryota > Metazoa > Chordata > Mammalia > Primates > Pitheciidae > Cheracebus > Cheracebus regulus. Next base: position 2,275 of record CAUYQU010035031.1, read on the forward strand.
GACTGTGAAAAAGCCAATTTGGACCTTGTATCATTTAGCATTTATTGTCCAAGAGAGATAAAGGTGGATGCATTCCTCTGAACTATGCTAACTATCTACAAAGCCTTGTCAGGAAACAATTATAAATCTTCTTGATTGGACAGGAATTCCCTGCCCTAGTTACATAATTTCACCAAATACGTAAACATAAGCCTGGGAATTTTTCATTTTTATTCTCTTATTTGTGCAACTTAACTTCGTAAGGATCTAATCGCATTTAGTATTCACTGTTCACTTTATTTTACTTTTTAAAAAATAAATGGGCAGCAAATCATGGAGTAGGGGGAACATAGGACAATACATAGGGAGTCCATTATATATGGAATTATTTCCATACTATTGAAATCAAGAGATCTTAAAATTGTGCCTCTTAGCTTCCTCTGCCATTCTTATAATCACTTAAAAGGGATGAGTCATCAATAATGTAACCACTAAGAGGGCAGTAAAGACCCTCAGAGAAAAGGACTCAACTTGTGGAGTCATTGAATTCAGTTTCAAACAACACAGATATGCACTGGCATATTAACAGGTACATCACAAGGTAGTTTTATCTCACTACAACTAGATTATACTCCATACAAATTTCCTAACTAGTGGGAACCTATTGTAAGAGAATGTCAGTGAAAATTATGCATGTCTTTCAGAAGAAAATTCTGCCCCAGAACTTGTTTTTAAAATGACAAACTACCAGAACCTGAAATTAATCATTTGCCGTGACTGTAAAAACTGCCACACTAAGATGCTGAAGTGTTCTTTGAGCCAGTCCTTTCAGTTGCCAATCTTTATGAATGTTTTCCTTTCTTCTCTAATCTGTTTCTGGGTTCTTCCGGCTGGTAAAACTAAAATTGTGCCACGGTTTATGACTGCAGTGGACTTGCTGTGTACATAAGAAAATCCTCCTCACTTTCTTCCCCACTTAAACGTTCCCTATTACTAGCCTAAACATAACATTAGTTAATTGTAGATTGTTTTATTGTAAAGCATTTTTTTCTTCCAGAAGTTAATTGCAGAAATTGCTTAATCAGCAACCTAAATATAATATGATGCTAGTTTCACCTTTTATAGCACAATTAAGTGCTCTAGAAATTCATGGAATCCTCATGCTTCAAATGTTTTATAAACACCATCACCTAGGGACTTTACCAAAAGCATCAAAGATTCACTTTGCCTTTTATGCCAGAAGAATTGCTTCAGGGCTGCTATTCTTGTAGCCAGTGTTGGAAAAATTTCTTAACTCATCCTGTGTTACCATGTGGAATTACAATTTCAGAATGGGGACAGTTTCCCTACTTACAGGTCCAGAATGAGAACGAGCTTTGTCAGAGCAGGAATACATCAGCTTCTTGGGATGTGGGTATCAGATGTTTACAGGAGCCGTCTGAGAAGTCTAACTGCCGAACACCTGGAAACCTTGTGGCGTGTAGGATGCTGGCAGAGTAAAGGATTCATTAATGTCACAGGAAGTTGAGCTTGGACGCAATGTCACCCTTTCCACTGGAAGAGAAAGAAGGCAGTCTCCCTGCTGCCTTGCTGTCCAGTCAACTCAGACTCAGCCCTTGGGAACTCTTGTAGATGGTTCCAATGCTTCACACATTGCTTTCAAAAATGTCATTACGAAAGTATTACATCACGTGATTTGGGAAAATAAGTCAGCATGGCTCATGTTAATTTTCTTTCAGGACTTGGTTCCAGGAAAGTCTACTCATTGTTAAACCTTTGATAATAACAGAAACACTCTGGTTATTTCCAAAACAAAGACAGAATGATCCTGAACTACCAATATTTTACCATCAAAGTAATACAGACTTACTTCGATCTGCTGACAGTTATAGAACACAGCAGAAAATTCCTTCAAAGATGACTTTGTCCCAAAAATACATTTAGTGGGCTCTATCCTATTAGATTCTACAAGAAATGTTGACTCCTTTAGGAAAACATGTATTCAGTTGATTTTTATTTGCTTTGCCTTTTGATCCAAAGATCAAAATGCTATTGAATTCTTTGTCAGCACTATAACTGTGACTTATTCATCTTCTGTTTTATTATGATTATCTATTTCTATACTAGCATAGATCTGTCTTCTCATGTATTGACAACTTGAACAAAGCAAGGATGAATTATTTTAGATTTTCAGGAGTTCTAGGTGGGTATATTACATGTCATTTATTGTTATCAAACTGGCTGGAAGACTCCTGGTATAAATGTTTTCATGTTTCTGAATACTCATGAACAAATCTTACTTTATACATGTTTCCAAAGAAACTTTGAGTTTGACAGGGATTTCCTTCTGAATGCAAATAATCAGGCTAGAAAGTAAATAGTTACCACTTTGTTAATTTAATTATAAATTTGAAATGGAATTGCTAATATTTTCTAAAGTCAGGGTGTATGTCTCATGTTGTAAAGAAAACAAATAACCTTTTTCAAAATTGGACGCTTCTGATTTTGAAACACCATTTACAAAATCTTTGGTATAGGTAAGACTGAAAAGGTATCATCATATTAGCAGAGTTTATGACTAATAGCTACACTGTGTATATTTATGCATGAGCTGTTCTGCTCCTGAACCAATGTGTTTCTGTATGAATATACTATAGCATGAGGCAGTGCTAAGTTGATGGGACTGTATGTTAATGTTTACAGATTTACTGAGACATCATATTACTAGAGTGATTAGGTTTGGTATACATAATGCCGTGGTGTCAGCAATGTTGATGTTGGCTCAGAAGCCTTTGAAATTAGCATTGCTCATGGCATTTTTTATATACCAAGATGTTACTCATAATGGCAATATCGAAGAAAATACTTCTTCTGTAGGTGTCACACAACACCCCCAACTGTCAGCAAAACAGATTAAGCAGAATTTAAAATCAGCTTTTAGAAAACAAAAGGATGAAGCATTAGAAATTATGTGATCATTTACGAATGACTGTTCCAAAATTTGTGTTTATATATTTACTTCCATTTTAGGCTGTGTTTACATTATGAAGACATAACTCCTGTGTATGCCTTTGGGTTTTATAGAAGATTCTTTCAGACATTTGCATTAGGAATTCAGTTTTGAAATAAAAATTATTCCCAAATAAATCTGATGTTTTTAATTAAAATAAAATTCATGCCCAGGCCCCCAAATGGCTCTGCTGATAATTAAGCAGAATCAAGTATTGGAATGCAGCAATTTTTGAAAACCAAGCTGACAATTAATTTTTAAAGAGAGACAGTCACCTAATAGAGATCAAATTTTAATGCATTTTCTTGGCCTGCCACCATTTCCATAGCTTTGTCAGACATTTCCTATTTTCCCAGTAAAAGAAAAGTAGTGCATTAAAATGAACCTTTTTCCTCTTTACAGTGGTATTTCTTTGCTGAAACATGTACTCAGTTGAGCTTATTTACATGACCTCCTCTCTTCCAAAGCCCATTGCATTTTATAATATAATCGAATTTTAGTAATTACAGTGTCTCTGTAATACCAGAAAGTGAAAAAAGAGCATTCCCATTTTCCAGCTGAATGATTACAGAAAATAATAAAATAAAAAGGTAAGTCACTTTACTAAGGTCACTCAAATGAGAAAGGGCATAAATATCTAAACAGAATTCATGGCCCCAGCACTTGCAATTCCTAGGACACATCCCACAACTCCCTTGAGCATTACGTTCACTATAAGATGAATGGTGGTATATGATTTAATCTCATCATTACATGGCACCAAAAGTTTATGTGAAACTTTAACATATGTCATTACATGTAATTCTGATGATCCTGTGAATATGTGAATTTTTAATCCCATTTTACTCATGATGAAAAATGGCAACTTTAAAGACATAAATTGACTTTTCTAAGGTTATATAGATAATCGGAAGAGCTGAAAAAGGAGTTTCAAGAATAACATTCTTTCCTTTTCTTTATAACTACAGTTGCCTTTTTCTGAGTATTTTCTGTCTCTGCCTTTAAAAAGTGTATTTCTGGCCCAGGAGTGGTGACTCACTCCTGTAATCCCAACACTTTGGGAGGCCGACGTGAGCGGATCACAAGGTCAAGAGATCGAGACCATCCTGGGCAACATGGTGAAACCCCATCTCTACTAAAAATATAAAACATTAGCCGGGCGTGGCAGTACATGCCTGTAGTCCCAGCTACTTGGGAGGCTGAGGCTGGAGATTTGCCTGAACCCGGGAGGCGGAGGTTGCAGTGAGCTGAGATCGGGCCACTGCACTCCAGCCTGGCACCTGGTGACAGAGTGAGACTCTGTCTCAAAAAAAAAAAAAAAAAAATCATATTTCCCCCTTCGGAATCTGTCTCAATACTATCTGTCCACAAACTCCCTAATGCCCCAATGTTCCCACAAGAAACTTTGTACGAATACCTTGCATACAATTATAATATGTGTCTTATCTCCTTTTCTCTAGAATAAAGCAGTAAAGGGAAAGGACTGATGAATGTTGCTCATTCCAGTTATCAAAGAACATAGATTGGATTAACGAATGGAATGAGTGAATGGATTAATGAGTGGAATCATTAAAAGGATTTTTTTATTTTCACATAATAATAATCATAAGATAAAAGTTAAAATATGATCTGGTCTATTCTCAAGGAAAAGAGAATATCTGTGGATCTGCTATGACCTGAGTATAGGAGAAGGCAGGGATAACTCTCAGCTTTGGAAAGAATACAGTGGAAACTAATTCCCAGTCCCAGGTGAGGTGTCCAGGAAACCTGGCAAGTTCTGGAAATTCAAGTCTAAGGAAGCAGGTAGAGATGGATCTTGTATTCTACAAAACTAGACACTAGTTACGAAAGAAGCTTGTCAAACAAGTTTTTTTATGAACCAACTGGTGTTTCTCTTAGCAACTTACCCACACAGGTCTCAGAGCACCTCATGCATCCAAATTTGTGTTTGCAGTCACAGTTGAGTAGAAGTTAGGTCAAAAGAAGCTTATCTTGCTTATTAGCTCACTAGACTCTAAGCTCCTTGGTGGCCAGGACTGTATCTCAATCATCATTATGTTACCAATATCACCAGTACAAAGCAAAGTGCCTGATACATTTGAAATATTTCAAACTTTTTAAAAAATAAAATGCCAAAATCCAGAGGACGGTAGAAAGAAGACATTCCTTCTACATCTTCTGTAGCATGCCAGCTTATTCTCCTCCCAATATGTTTTTCAGGATGACATCAACTTAATAATTTTTCTAGGACAGAAAATCTGGCCCTTAGCATTGAAGAGTAAGAAGCCTTTTTATCAGCCCAAATAAAGCGATCTGTCTCTCAGATGCAGACTCACATTAACTAAACACAAAACTGATAATTAAAATGAGTGACAACTGATTAATTTTATATAAAATCTATTTGATTCAAGTTCCTCATTTCTATCCAATGCATTATCTCCCTGAAGACAAGATATATGGGAAATCCAATTAAAATCAAATGTTATATGAAAATACAATTGAAAATTGGATATTCAAATAAAATCACCAACTCCTGTTAAGGATAATTTTGATAAAAGAGCAGATATAATCAAAGTCAGTGGCTAGAGGTCTTCACTCACCAGACTGTGCCAGCATGGGTCTTTCCTGTTTACTTCCCTAACTCTTTTACTTTGTTCTGAAGGCTCTTAATACTTTTTTTTTGATAGGTTCATTCATTTTAAAAATAGTCTTTGTTAATATATTTCACTGGGTGACTATCAAGTCTTGTAGCTTGGAAGCTAAACTCTTTTGGCAGTTTTTTACATATCTTAGCTCTATTGATATAAAAATGTGACTCTCATAGCAAAGAGGACAAATATATTTTCCTCATTTCAAAGTTCCTAGGAGAAACCACATTGTATTATGATGACATCACAATTAGATACAAGAATAATTAAGAAGAGGAAAAATTGTGGGGTTTTTTGACCACTACAAGAATTAAACTCACATAATGTCAAAAAAAAAATGATTACTACTGAGTCTTATCTGGGTCCATGATGCTCTGCTGACTTCATCTGCAATGCAGATTCAGCTCACCCAGGTCCGTAATCGTGGGCAAAGGAGATTCAAGAAGTTTTTGCCCTGCATTCTGGTTATCTTCATCAAGTCTCCTTATAGTTATCTCTCTACTCTTACTACAGTGTGGAAACTAGGCATTTTGCATGAGCTGGAGACTGTATCCTTGTCATGTTCTATAGTATTTGATGCTCTGAGAGAAGAGACATGGGCAGCTTGAAATGACCCTTCAAGGAGTGAAGTGACTGAATATATACTTTTATCTCATTCTCCTCCTTGCTTCTCCTAACTCTGCTCTAATCTCCTCCTGTCAGCAAGAGTAAGGTGGAGAAGGATGCAGACCGTATCCACATGGCAAAGAGAAGATATTTGAAACTATAGGGAAAAGTGCAAACAACCAGTGTGAATTTAATCAAGTCTCTGCTCTAGATCTTAGTTTCCTTATTTTTAAAATATCAATAACAATAGCTACAGAATTGGTGGGAAAATTAACTCAATTAGTTCTTGAAAGAGAATTTAGCAAAGCACTTGGCATCTAACAGGAGTTTTAAATCTGCCAGCTCTCATTGATGCTGGTATTATCACAATTACTACTGCATTCCATTCTTCAACATCAATTCACTTTGAACGACCCTGCTGGCAAGGCCACATCTTCCTGAAGATGATCCCGTCCATGAACCTTGGCTTGTGAGACATACCTTCTTGCCTGATGATCCAAGTGATGAAGACTGAATCCCTGCCTTCTTGCCTACAAGATGGATTCCCCACCTTGAGCGTCACTGACCATTATCGCTTCGCTGAAAAACATGGCCTTACTGAACTACATGCTGATGAGCAGTGCTACCCCTATTAAATATTTGTATTAGTCCATTCTCATATGGTTATAAGGACATAATCTATAAAGGGTAATTTATAAAGGAAAGAGGTTTAATTAACTCAGTCTGCATAGCTGAAGAGGCCTCGGGAAACTTACAATCATGGCAGAAGGGAAAGCAAACACATCCTTCTTCACATGGGAACAGGAGAGAGAAGTGCTGAGCAAAGGGGGAAAAGCCCCTTACAAAACTATCAGAACTTATGAGAACTCACTATCATGAAAACAGAAGCATAGGGGTAATCACCCCCATGTTTCAATTACCTCCCATTGGGTCCCTCCCATGACTACAATTCAAGATGCAATTTGAGTGGGGACAAAGCCAAATCATATCATTCCAACCCTGGCCCCTTCCAAATCTCATGTCCTTCTCACATTTCAAAACACAATTATGTCTTCTCAACAGTCCCCCAAAGTCTTAGCTCATTGCAGCATTAACCCCAAAGCCCAAGTCCAATATCTCATTTGAGAAAAGGCAAGTCCTTTCTGCCTATGAGCCTGTAAAATCAAAAGCAAGTTGGTTACTTCTTAGATACAATGGGGGTACAGGCATTGATAAATACACCTGCTCTAAATCAGAGAAATTGGCCAAAACAAAGGGGCTACAGGCTCCATGCAAGTCTGAAATTTAATAGGGAAGTCATTAAATCTTAAAGTTCCAAAATGATCTCTTTTGACTCCATGTCTCACATCCACATGACACTGATGAAAGAGGTGGGCTCCCATGGCCTTGGGCAGCTCCACTCCTGTGGTTTTGTAGGGCACAATACCGCTCCCTGCTTCTTTCATGGGTTGCCATTGAGTGTCTGAGGCTTTTCCAGGTGCATGATGCAAGTTGTTGGTGGATCTACCATTTTGGGGTCTGGAAGATGGTGGCCCTCCTCTCACAGATCCACTGGGCAGTGCTCCAGTGGGGACTCTGTGTGGGGACTCCAACCACACATTTCCCTTCTGCACTACCCTAGCAGAGGTTCTCCATGAGTACTCCACCCAGCAGCACATCTCTGCCTGGACATCCATGCATTTCCATACATCCTCTGAAATCTATATGGAGGTTCCCAAACCTCAATTCTTGTCCTCTGTATACTCACAGGACCAAAACAATGTGGAAACTGCCATGGCTTGGGGAATGAACCCTCTGAAGCAATGGCCTGAGCTGTACCTTGGGCCCTTGCAGCCACTGCTGGAGCAGCTAGATGCAGGGGCCAAAGCTGTACACGGAATGGGGGACCTGGACCCAGTCCAGGACACCATTTTTCCCTCCTAGACCTCTGGGCCTATCATGGGAGGGGTTGCCTCAAAGGTCTGTGACGTGCCCTGGAGATATTTTCCCCATTGTTTTGGCAATTAGCATTTGGCTCCCTGTTACTTATGCAAATTTCTGCAACCAGCTTGAATTTCTCCCCAGAAAAATTTTTTTTCATCTATATTGTCAAACTGCATTTTTTTCAAACTTTTATACTCTGTCACCTCTTGAATGCTTTGCTGCTTAGAATTTTCTTCTGCCAGATACCCTAAATCATCTCTTTCAAGCTCAACGTTCTGCAGATCTCTAGGGCAGTAGCAAAATGCCACCAGTCTCTGTTAAAGCATAGTAAGAGTCACCTTTACTCCAGTTCCTAACAAGTTCCTCATTTCCATATGAGACCATCTAAGCCTGGACTTCATTGTCCATATCCCGTCAGCATTTTGTTCAAAGCCACTCTACAAGTCTCTAGGAAGTTCCAAACTCTCCCACATCTTCCTGTCTTCTGAGCTCTGCAAATCTCTAGGAAATTTCAAACTTTTTCACATTTTTCTGTCTTCCTTTGAGGCCTCCAAACAGTTCCAACCTGTGCCTGTTAATCAGTGTCAAAGTTGCTTCCACATTTTCAGGTATCCTTATAGTAGCGCCCCACTACTGGTACCAATTAACTGTATTAATCCATTCTCACACTGCTATAAGGACACAACTAAGACTGGGTAATTTATAAAGGAAAAGGGTTTAATTGACACAGTTATGCATGGCTGGAGGGGCCCCTGAAAACTTGCAATCATGGTGGAAGGCCAAGCAAACACATTCTTCTTCACATGGTGACAGGAGAGAGAAGTGCCAAGCAAAGGGGGAAAAGCCCCTTATAAAACCATCAGATCTCCTGAGAAATTGCTCACTATCATGAAAAGAGCAGCATGGAGGTAACCACTCCCATGATTCAATTACCTCCCATTGGGTCCTTCCCACAATATATAAGGATTATGGGAACTACAATTCAAGATGAGATTTTGGTGGAGACACAGCAAAACCATATCAATATTACAGTCTTCTTACCCCAAGGGTAGAATAGAGATTAGTCCCTAGGTTTTAGGTCTTCTAACTCCATTTCTTTATTCTTAACTGACTACAGTTGATGTAACCATATTCAATGCTATGACAAGGATAAGAGTTTTATTTTTGATACCTTGGTATTATTCAGAATCATATACATTACTGTAGTACTTAAGAGTGACATTTAGAAAATGAAAGGATGCACCATTAGGAATTAGGGATCTGTAAACGAATGAATACAAATGCAAACACGAAATGCCTTGGTCATTCCCTGTTTCCTTCCTGAGTCTATGGTTTATGGGAGAAAGCTTCATTGATCACAGAAACCATTTTGGAAGGATCATTACCAATCGCATAAAAGTTTGACAGTCAAAACATATTAGGTGATTGTTGGCCATAACTTACTGAAACTATGAAAGTAAGTGAAGCAAAGCTGAGACTAGGGGATTATTCTGAGACTCTGAATACTAACAATTTAATTGAATCTAGTAATTTACTGTTGCCAAGTTCTCTGAAGCACTTTAAACTCTACTGCTTGCTGGAGTGGTCATTTGATGGGTGAGAGGAGTTTCTTTGTTTTATTTTCTAAAAGGTTTAGATTGTTTTATTCCTGGCAACATAATTCTAATATTGCTTCTTTTCAGCCCTCAAAGCCCCACTCTTCTGCCCAGCTTGAGGTGTTAGGAAATGATATAGAAAATAATTTTATTTTTACTCTAGGATTGTGCCCAAAAATGAGGTAGAAAGACTGGCTTTGTTTTCTCAAGGGCCAGGAATCACTGCCACAGGAATGAAAAAAGGATGAACTGGAGAGAGTAAGACATCTATCTCTTAAGCTGGGTACCTGTAAAATACCTAAATGGACATAATTTATACTCCAGGATTGCTCAGCCTGATTTAATTTCTTGCACTCTAAATGGCAGGCTTAGGGTGATATATTGAATATAATCTCTGTGGAAGGTAAAATTACAAGATTGTAATTGATAGGACATGAATTACAATTTCTGTAATAATGGGCAATCAGAAGATGTGGCATCCTCAGCCATTGCTGCTGATTACTGGACCAAGGCCCTGCCTATGCCTTTGCAAAGCTTCACATATGGTGTTTGAAGTATACTGACAAAAAAATAATAATTATGAATAGTATTGATGCTGATGCTGTAATTAACAGTGATACAAAACCCTTTGAACAAATGTAAAATGACATAATTTAAAGTTCCTTTAGTATCATATAAACAGCATGGAGGAATAAATGGATCTGAGCATTCAAACCTGAAGGAAAATGGCTATATCAGCCATTTGTCAGAAACTTGAATTAATTCTGTAATCGTTCTTTGATCTGTTGATTGGGAGTTTTAAGTAATGAGGAAATCACTTGAAAGTGGTAGGATTCCCCTAGATGCACACGGAAGTGCTGCTCACAGTGTCCTAGACAAAGCATAGAATCTAGTGGTGGGGAAATGTTTTTCAAGACCGTTAACCTGTCCCTCATAATCTGGTGCAGTGCCTAAGCACTAATTAGCTTTGAGATCTTGGACTATTTACTTAACCTTAATCTTCAAATGTAAAATGAGAGGTTTGAGAAAAATGATCTTATATACTCTTATGATGATTAAATTATAAGATCCCAGGGTAGTTATACTTGACTTCTTCTAGAGTGGAAGGGCAGTCAAACAAATGAGCTGATGTTTATTAACACATTTCTTTCCTTTTTTTTTTTTTTGAGATGGAGTCTCACTGTGTTGCCCAAGCTAGAGTTCTCTTGTGTGATCTCGGCTGGCTGCAGCCTCCACCTCCCAGGTTCCAGCAACTCTCCTGCCTCAGCCTCCATGGTAGCTGGGATTACAGGCAGATGCTACCATGTCCCACTAATTTTTGTATTTTTAGTAGACACATGTTGGCCAGGCTGGTTTCAAACTCCTGACCTCAGGTGATCTGCCTGCCTCGACCTCCCACAGTGCTAGGATTACAGACATGACCCACTGTGCCTTGCCTATTATCACATTTCTAATTTTGACTATTATATGCTGTATTTTTGGTTGGGAATGTAGTTGACCAATTTAACACCTTGGTAACTTCAAGAGCTAAAAAGGAATTATTCCTAGAAAGTTATATTATTGTCAGTTTCAAATAAAACAAAAAAAGCATGCCAAGTATTAGTTTTATAAACTTGCCCAAAGCCACTTGATCCTGCTGTTTCACCTGCTTCTCTGAATCATTTCTTTCATATCACTCATTAATTTGCTTGAATTGTCTACTCACAACTCAGTGCTCATAAAAGAAATAAGTGACTTTTACATACCAAAGATGCTCAATTATAATGCCTATGTGACTAAGCTTTGGGCCACATTATACCAACACCTTTGTTATAGTTGAAGAACAATTAACCCAAAGGCACTCTACCATGCAATGATCTACACAGCCTATGAGGTATGTCCCAAACTTAGACATTCATTCATTGTAGGTACTCTACGCTGTACCATAATTATTTGTCCAATTAGATGGTTTTTCCTGAGGAACTTGAATACAAAGAATAGAGAGACTCAGAAGACATAGCCGCACAGAAGAAACGTGAGGAAGAGCTTTCAGTAAACAAGAGCCATAATACAGGAGTATGATGAGAAAACAGAAGGCAGGAATTAGCTCATACCTCATAGGCTGTGTAGATCATTGCATGGTGGAGTGCCTTTGGGTTAATGGTTCTTCAACTGTAACAACGGTGCTGGTATAATGTGCTCTAAAGTCTCAGTCAATAATAGAAACAGAAGTACAGAAAGAATTATATAGAGAGACTGAAACTGAGTTGAGGGAATAATTTACTACCAGAGTTATTGTTGGACATCTACAGCAGCTTGAATTCTTACTGAGTTCTAGTTCTTCATGAGACCTGATTATGTACATGCTGAGACCTTTTTCAATGTTTCCTGGTTCTTCTGTGTGAATCCTGATCAAAACTAACATGTGAAAACAAACAACAGAACAACTTGTGCACCTTTTTGTTCTCTGCCACCTGAAAGAGGCTACTATAAGGAAGGGTCAGTAAAATTAACCTGTTATATCTGGTTCAAAATGGGCTTATTCCTGAATATGCAAAAGCACTTCAGTAAGGCTAGGCAGAAGGGAATTACAGTAAAGCCTAGGCATGTTAACCTATTTTGTTCAGGGTTTAGTAAACAGATAAGTAATCAAGGAATCTGAAACTAAACTTTTACATGAGGTGAGTATCTATAAACTGCATGAAACCATACTATCTCTGTTCATGATTTGCAGGGATAGTCAAGGTTGAGGTGTAGTAAAATTATTTTGTAAATAGAGTTTGGTTAATGTTATTATTACTTTCAAGATTCCCTGGTATCAGCAGTACAGTTTATCATTTCCTACCAGAAAATGGTATAAATTAGACTGCAGAATGCTTATTCTGTCTGCTAGTTGTTGAAGTATTTATCAGTGTGCTAATTAGAGTCCTGTTTATGAGGCTGGAAGAGCTCAGGGCCAATTTCTCACATAGCTCCTGTTGGTGGGCAGAGTCTCCAGAAAAGCGTGGTTACATCTGGTGTGCATGTTGTAGCTCAGCATTGATATTTTATTCATTTTATAGCTAGCAGCAGTTTTTCAGGCAATATCTGTCTGAAACAGTGGATTCAGTAGAAATAGCAATGTAGCTATGATATGCTCTGTTCTATCAAGTGGAAAACTTTAAAGGAAAACCTATGTGATTTGAATATCCTTGTAAATTGTGTTTAATGCACCTTTAAATTAAAGGAGAAAAGTTGATCACAGAAACAAAAGCACTTAATACAAATCTCTTCCCAGTCTGATGTAAAGTGAGCCTCCTGTGATGTCATGAGAATGAAGCCATAATCGTAGGGCCATTTCAGGAACCAAGAAGATCAGAACAACATTTTGATCCATGGAAAAAAGGGTGGTGCTTCCTCCAGTGTTATTTAGCTCGTCAGTCAGGCAATAGAGCAACTCAAACTTATTTGTTTTGCTCAACATAATTGTGAATCTGAGGGTGAATATGCTTTTTTTCAGTCTATCTATTCTTATGTTTAAATTGAGATGCAAAACAGGAGATATTAATATCATGCATTCCTCACATAACAACTGACTAGTTTCCATTGTTCATAGTTCCATTTGAGATGCACCTTTAGCTGCTGACCACTTTCATTCATTTAAAAAAACAGATGCCTCTAGCTGGATTTAAGCATCTTTAAAGGGACAATGTCCCTTTACATCTTTAAAGGGACAATTATCCAGATAATTACTCTACAAAGGTGTGGCAAGTTTATAATACTATCTTGTCCACAGCCATTAACACTGTGGTCCCTAAATGACCTGCCCAACTATATCATCGACACAGTTCACAGCGGTGTCCTGTGACTTACGTGAAAGATGAAAAAACATTTGAGAAGGCCTGAAGTAGTCCTCAAAATGTTACCTGAATTGATAAACCTGCACCTTCCTGGTGTTGAAAGCCAAGAAAATATTTTCTTTTTTGTTTGTTTGTTTGACTTTAGGTTCTGGGGTACATGTGCAGGTCATGCAGAGTTGTTGCATAGGTGCATACTATATCTGGCATTTCTCCCCATGTTATCTCTCCCCACCCTTCCGACCCCCCACTGTCCCTCCCCTCCCCCAACAACTGCCCCCACTGTGTGATGCTCCTCTCCTTGAGCCCACACATTCTCATTGTTCAACACCCGTCTATGAGTGAGAACATGCGGTGTTTGATTTTCTGTTCTTGCATCAGTTTGCTGAGAATGATGGTTTCCAGACTCATCCAAGTCCCTAAGAAGGACACAAACTCATTGTTTTTTATGGCTGCGTAGTATTCCATGGTGTATATGTGCCACATTTTCCCTCAGTCTATCATCGATGGGCATTTGAGTTGGTTCCAGGTCTTTGCTATTGTAAACAGGGCTGCAATGAACGTATGTGTGCATGTGTCTTTATAGTAGAATGATTTATAGTTCTTTGGGTATATGCCCAGTAATGGATTGCTGGGTCAAATGGAATCTCTATTTCTAGAACCTTGAGAAATCGCCACACTGTCTTCCACAATTGTTAAACGAATTTACACGTATTTTCTAGCTCTGCCCTTCTATTTTCAACATCTCACCTGGGAAAGCAAGTTAGGTTTAGAGAGAACCATAAAATTTTGGGGTAGAGTTAAGATGCAGAAAATGAGAAGAATGGTCATTGATTAAATGTTCTTCTGTTCTATGATGACTTTTCTCTTTACTCTGAATATTAAACTGGCCAGATCAGATTAATACAGGTTTCCATCAAATGGCAAAAGCGACAGAAAACTTCAGTGAATTATATATGTGCTTTGTTGCTGTTGCTGACTTCGTGAAACACTTCAGATTTTGTTCCACAGTGACACTTTGGTTTAGGGAGGAATTTTGTTTCTCCCTCTATCTTTTATCCATTACCATCACCTAACACTTTTAGGTGAATTCTGGTTAAAATAAATATCCAAAGAATATATAGCTTAAGAGAAATACATCTTAAAAAGATAAGGAGGCATTGAAGCCAACCTCTATCTCCTCTAGGTTTGGGGATTTTTTTTTTTTTTTAAATTCAGCTGCCGCTCTATTTTTTGTTCTGTATTTTTTAAACTGCAGCTCAGTATTAGCAACTACATTTATAGAGAAAAAGATGAGATTTCCTCTCATGAATTAGCACCTATCTTGCAAAAGATGTTCCACTCATCATGGCAGAGCAAACGGCAACCTGATTCTTACCCAGGCCTCTCAGATTATGATGTGAATAAAAGACTAAGGTAGAAGGATGAATGTAAATATACTCTAGAAAATGGAAAGCAGGCAAGGAAGAGCTTGATTTCTACCTAAGAGGTCTGAGAAAGCTAAATAAAACAAAATGTAAAGGTGGAATTTGTGATTCCAGCAGTTTGGGAGGCTGAGACAGGTAGATCAACTGAACCCAGGAGTTGGAGACTAGCCTGGGCAATATGTCAAAACCTATCTCTACAAATATAATATATAAAGTAAGCCGAGTATGGTGACACATACCTGTAGTCCCAGCCACTCAAGAGGCTGAGGTGGGAGAATCACCGGAGCCCAAGAAGTCCAGGCTATAGTGCGACACGCTCGTGTCACTGCACTCCAGTCTAGGTGACAGAGTATGACTCTGTCTCAAAAATGGACAGAGTAGAAAAGAGAAAGCTTTTGGTAGAGAGAAGGGACATAAAAAACTCCTCAATCAATATTTGTCCAATTAACAAAAAAGTTGAGTAGTTATGTAAGTCAAGAAAAATTAGAACAAAGAGATGACATCTTTTTGAATGCTGGAGAATAAGACACTGGAGAGATGTGAGGAAAATGTTAGATGATGATGTTATAACAAAAGACAATGGACGTGTTTAGTAGAACATTATTCACTGTGCTGAGGGGCCACAGGAGTGTTTTGAGTAAAGTTGTAAGTTGAAAATATAGGCTTTAAAAGGGACCTCTGCCAGTACCATTAAGAATGGATTAGGATATGTAATGACTAGTAGTAGAATTATCAGTTACTTAGTTATTGTAGTTCTGGTAAGTTTCAAGAAAATGTTTAAAATAACTGATGCTATGGTGTGTTGTAATTTACCAAGTTCTCACTCACATTTTCTCATTTGAATAGGACCTGATTTAGGGCAGAAGGGCAGGACTGAAAATAAAGCACAGAGGTGAGGTAGTGTAGAGGCTGAATTGAAGTATCTGCCTGCTGTTTAAACATGGACAATACAAAAGCTACCAAAAGGTTTCAGTCTTAGCTGAGAGCTACTTACCATCGTCACCACCAACAATATATTGAGGACATCCTGAGTGTTGGGCCCCATTCTGAGATGATCACCTTTAATTCTCACAATTGCATGTAGTCACTCCCATTTTAGAGATGAGGAAACTGAGCATTAAAAAATATAAGGAAATTTGTTCAAGATCACATTACTGGTAAGTGACAGAATCAAGATTTGTTTGAATTTGAATCTGTCAACCACTTTAACATTTAGTGCCTTCTATAATACTGGTTAGCAGTGGGTATAGAAGCAATCTCTTTGTTTATATCTTATGTTTTTGTGCAAGAAATAGAGGTCTGACAAAAAATTTGACTTTTTAAGTTACTCATTATTTGATTCAAGATAGACAGTACTTTATTTTAAATTATTAGCCAGAAGCCTGTCAGATTTGATTATAATGGCAACAGATCCCACTTAAAGAAACTTGGCAATTTCTTACCACACCATTTTCAACATGATGGTGTCCAAGTAATGGGAAACTTTTCTGCCAAGGTGCTGCAGTGTCATTATAGAGTCACCTTCACTCTCAGACACTGTTTTATCAAAAATCTTCAAGGCTTAAGTGGCAAAAATCGTCTTCCTCTTACCACCCATACGAATATGACAACATTTGCATTCCCAAAGTTATTGTTATGCAGTCACAAAATGTATTTCCAACATGTCTTACTTTCAGCAATCCTGTATCAACTCTTGTGGATTTCTTTTGGAGCCCAACTTAAATCTTTCAGGCCCTTGGGATCACTTAATAGGTTACTGCTTCAGTGCTCTAAGTGGGCCCTTGGTGGCAGGAAGCAATTAATGAGTTGTCCAGAAATGCCTGGTAATAGTTTAAATCAAGAATACAAATGAGGCTCTCAATTGCTACATCTTCTACAATGTATTTTTATGTAAGTGTAAATGTGCACTATCTGATGGTTTCCCTACAATTTCTTTCTATGTTGGGCTTGAAATCACTGTACAACTAGTACAGATTTGTTTTCTCTATGTATTTCATTTAATTATACAATTATATACTCTCCAGAGAGGTTGTATTGGAAATGATCTGTGGAATGAAACGTTTAAAGGTGCAAAGTCATACTATTATGAAAATGTAGGGTTCTTAGTTCAAATGATAGGGCCATTTAGTCACAAATATTTTTTTAAAATAATATTTTTTTCACAAAGTAACCATTATTAGGTTTCTTATCTTGTCTTTCCCTTATATGGTGCATTATTTTATTTTATTCATAAATTTATCCCGAAGTAAGGGAGAAAATACAACAACAGGCTGTGTTAAAACTATTTCTTTCCAGAGAAAGCACTGGCAGGGGAAATATCTATTTAAAGAGTATTGTCTCTTTGGTTAAGCAGGAAATGAATTTGCTACAAAGGGCTGTGGAACCCTGCTCTGATAGAATTGAAGGTAATTAAAATCTAATGGTAGAATCTAACCATTTAAATTGCAATTTAGATTGATCAAGTAGGATTGAAATCAGAATATTTGACAACCTTTAAATGGGACTATAAGAGATTCACTGTGTGCATGTGAAATATTTTGCTTACTCTGGATTGAAATTAACATCGCATGGATGAAATGAAATCGTTTCTACATTTATATGACTTTTCATTAGTATAAAAAGATCGCTGTGAGCGTTTTCATTTTACAATATATCATGACAAAGAATAATTGGCAGTTAATTAAAAGCTTTCAATAACAAACAATAGATGATTACGTATTTGCTGTTTATGAGATCTTATTATTTTAGCATGTATAGTTTATTATGTAATGTCTGAAGATGAGAGCTTTAAATTATCAAATTATATTTATTGCTGGTTTAACTTAAGGCCACATAGTTAGGCCTATGTCTTTCTCCAAGTGTGGAAAACTTAGAGTCACAATGCATATGTTTTCACATGTAATTTTACTATTTTTATTAAAATGTTAATATATTAAAGTGGTTTGACACATGAAGTTAACGTAAAGCTAGTTTTACTTGTTACAGGAATTAATAAAACACAATAAGGACTAATGGAAGTTTAGTGAGATTATGATTTGCCAAAATGAATAATTCTTCCAAGGTTTTGTTCAACACTTTTTCTCTTTTTTTCAACTTATTTTAAGTTTAGGGGTACATGTGCAGGTTTGTTTCATAGGTAAACTTGTGTCATGGGGGCTTGTAGTACAGATTATGTCATCACTCAGGTATTAATTCTAGCACCCATTTGGTAGTTTTCCTGATCTTCTTCCTTCTCCATCCTCCAGTAGACCCCAGTGTGTGTTGTCCCCTCTATGTGTCCATGTGTTCTCATCATTTAGCTCACACTTTTCCTAGTATGTCACTAATTCATGCCATTTTGCACGTTATATAAGGCCCTGGGTACAACTACTCTTAATATCACACCAAACACCAGCTGTCCAGTGTTTCTGAGGATATGATGCACTGCATACACATCTGTCAGACTCCATCTTATATCAGAGGACCACAGAGAAAGTTTTCCAGCCTCACTAGTCATATGAAACCTACATCTCTGAATAGGGCTATGTATTGAAATACACTGATGGAAGTGGCTAATTAAAGTGCTAACAATAAAAGACAGATGTGGGTAAAATAAATTTTATTTTATATTCCAATAGCTTTATTTTTCATTGAAATTGTTTTTTGATTAAGGATTTTGGGAGGGGGGTTGTAATGCATTTATACAAACAATTCTCTCCTATACCCCCCAAGCTCACATACAGGCACATTTAAGAACTTTAATTTACTGAGAATTTTATATCTCACAGAAATGTGTGCTTAACTCATAGTGAAAGACTCCACCACTACATAAAATAACCACATAATTTTAAGTGAAATCATTATTTCAAAACGGAAACATAGGTAGGAAATAAAGTTCTAACAGCAAGAAGAAAACCTGGTTCTCCATCCATTCGCATCATTGAAATTATAGACAAGCAGATGTTCATGAAAGACAATGTATTTATGTATTTTCCCATAGAAACAAGGTTAAAATTGAGAGTTCTGTTCTTGTCAGGAGATTTGGCATAAAAGTAAGCCTAGCTTAGGCCAACAATGTCATAAAATACCATAAAATTCTTCCATATATTTAATAGTAAAATTATGCTCAGAGCCCAATAAAATGAGCATAAATATCCTATACACATTGATTATACAAGAGAGCACTCTATGCTATAAAGTATACATGCTTCACATAAATAAAATTATACTACACTATAAATTAAAGCTACTTAAAATTAATATGCTAGCTGTAATAAAGACTGAATATTTAATTAACAATATTTTTGCTTGCCTTCTTAGAAATTTTATGACTTGAACGGCTTGGGTATCCTAAATTGCTGTCTAAGGAAGATTGAAATGACTTATTTTCTTCGTAAGGTTTCCTGTCTTAACTCACACGATCCAGACGGCAAGAGATGTTGAGACTGCTCAGCAAACGATACCATAAGAGAAGAAGAGACTAAGCTGAGAATAAGCATGGATAAGAACACACAAGCACTGGACTCTCTGGCATTGGCCACCATCTAAAGCTCAAAATCAGACCCTAGACAGACTTAGACATGATTTGGGCTAGTGTAAAATTCCTACAGGGGGAAGTGATGGAAGAGACACAAAAGAAAAATCTTACAATATTAGTGATACTTTTGGTCAAGAAGCACCGCAGCTCATGATTCCCTTACATAGCAGGAAATACAGCTGGGTAGCAACTGACAGAGGCAGAAAAAAGGGCTAGGCAGATTATCTGAAAAGTGATTAAGTCAAAGATGAGAGCTAAGCTCTAGTCTTGAGAGGTGACAATAACAGAAAAGGGTGCCACTTGATAAATATACAGATGTCCAGAGAATTCCCAGAGATCCAATGACAATGGGTCATGGAGGCAACAAGACCAACTTAAGACCCTGTCATCAACCCTGATGGAGAAGGGGTCTCTAACACATAGTTAAGTTTGTCTTCACTGGCTCCCAAACTGGATCTTCAGTAATCTGCAGTTAGGTGGCCTGGAGCAGGCATTAATCAGCACTTCCCCCAATAGACTGAAGCTCAGATGTCATCCAGTGACAGTCACATAATGCTTAAAAATCGACTTCTCATTTTCAAAACAAAAATTTTATTTTAGTTTAGTCCATTCAGATGTCTATAATAAAAATGCCATAAACCAGGTGGCTTATAAGCAGCAGGCATTTATTTTCACAGTTCTGCAGATGGAAAGTCCAAGAGCAAGGCAACTGCAGATTCAGTGTCTGGGGAGGGCCCATTTCCTTATAGACCATGCCTTCTAGCTGTGTCTTCACTTGATGGAAGGGGCAACAAGCTCCCTTAAGCCCCTTTTATAAGGACACTAATCCAATTCATGAGGGCTTTGCCTTAATGACCCAATCACTGCCTAAAAGTCCAACCTCTTAATACTATCACTTTGGAGATGAGGTTTTAACATATAAACTTGTGGAAGGAAGACACAAACATTCAGATCATAGAAATCTTAGTGGCATATAAATGTTCATTCCAAAAAATAAACTTAGTAATATAGGTCATATCTACAGCAGTAAATCATTTGCTTTTTCTCTTCCTCTCATTCTACCAAGAGCACTAAGGCTGCCAAAAAAAAATGCAAATAAGTTGTCTGTTTATGCTATTGATTGTTTCTTTGCTGTGCATAACTATGTTTATTGGAGCATTAGTCACAGTAGCAAAGTCATGGTGTCAACAAATGTGTCCATTAAGAATTGATTGCATAAATAAAATGTGGTACATATACACCATGGAATACTATGTAGCCATAAAAAAGAATGAAATTGTGTCCTGTGCATCAAAATAGACAGAGCTGGAAGCAATTACACTAAGTGAAGTAAGTCAAAAACAGATACTCAAATACAGCATGTTCTCTCTTATAAGTGCGAGCTAAATAATGGGTACACATGGATATAACATGGAAATAATAGACACGGAGGACTTCAAAAGTGTGGAGGCTGAAATGGGAATGAGGGTTGAAAAACTGCCTGTTGTATACAGTGTTTATTATTTATGTAATGGGTTCACTAGAAGCCCAAACTCCAGCATTATGCAATATAGCCATGTAACAAACCTTCACATGTATCCCATGAATCTGAAATAAAACAGTAAAATAAAATAGAAAATGCAATTAGCAAACTGAGGAATGTGTTTTGAAAGGAGCAGCTATAGCTATCTTCCTCTGCCTTCATGTTGTATAATCAGGGGAAGTGTTGATGGTTCAATTACCTGCACACAGCCTTGAAGCTTTTCATTTCCATTTTTGAAATCACATTCATTACCTCATTTTATTCACAGTGCTCTAACATAGACACTGAAAGAATTATTATGATTTCCATTTTACAGATTCGAAAACTAACTTGGAGAAGTACAAAGTAATAAATGCAAAATTGTACTTCAACAGTATTAGGCAAAGGATCTATCTGTGCTCAAGTTCTCTCACATGGTAGATCCTCAGAAATATTTTATTTGCTAAATGAATACACCAGTGTATTATGTTTTAGGATACAAGCAGAGTAAGGTAGAGATGTGAAGTCACACCAACGTGATGAATGAAGATAATGTTCACAGCTAACATTAATTACATGCTTAGTACATGTCAGTCATTTGATAAGGACCTTATGCTAATTTATTCCTTGGAAGAACTTATGAAGGTGGGTGATAGTATTTTTTATATTATACACATGAGGAGACCACAGGATGTGTTTTAGAGCTGGAACTCACACTCAGGTAGGCTGACACCACAGCCCATGCTCCTAGCTCCCACTACTACAGGTAGAAGCAAATTTCAAAGTCAGAAGTCATGATGGCAAACTTTGGGAGAGCAAGGGGAAGTCAGGCAAGGTCTGATATCTATTATGTGCCTGTCCTTCAGCCAGCTGCTTTACATAGGTTATTCCTAGTTCTCAAGTTAACCCTAATAATTGATAATGAGAATCTTACTTCATAGATAAGGAAGCTGAATCTCAGAGGCTAAATGACTTCCTCAAGGTCATTCAACTAACAAATGACAGAATTGTTTTTCATATCTGGCCCAATTCCAAAGCAAGTGATTTTTTTTTCATTATATATAATAATCTATTGAACTAAACAACAGAGGAATTCATATAAGTGTATTTTTCACCAAAGAACAGTCTTTCTCAGTTTGTAAAGTTCATCCCTTTTAATGGAACATATATATTAATGCCTCCCAAAAATAAACACGGAGCTACGAGGAAAAAATACAGCTGTAGACATTGAGTGGTGTGTACACTTCTTTGTATTTGAGGATATACAAATGATGCCACATATCTATGATGATCTCTTTTTAGCTTTCTCGAATTGACTTCAACTTTATTCTAGAGCATTGGTTATCAAACTTTAGGATCAAGTGGAGGGCTTGTTAAACAGTAAATGTGGGGTTCCACTCCCAGTTTCTGATTGAGAAGGTCTAAAGTTGGTCCTGAGGAATTGCATTCCAACAAGTTCCCGAATAATACTTACTGTACTAGTCAGGGGACAATGCTCTGAAGACTATGATTTTAGAGTTATCACAAATTTCTAATTTATTCTTCTGTATTCCAGACCCATGTTCACTATGACACAATATTAGCTACTAGGAATGAACAGTATGTTTTTTAAGCAAAGTGCTGAATTCCTTGACTTCAAGTGTAGCAAGGCCTCTAGGAAACTAACTACTGATTTGCCAATCTTATGTGTTTAGTAGTGAGTTCCAGATTTTCCATAAGCTAAAAAGCATGGATATCAATGATAACTAAAAGTTAAAAATAATAATACATATAAATGTAATATATACATAGGTCCTATACTTTTTAGATTATTTGAGGTAACCCTGCAAAATAAACATAATCTAGAAAGCCTAACCTAATCAATATTGTAGAATTTGTTCATTTTTCTGCCAATAACCAAAAAGAAATAAGCCTTTGCTCATGTTTTGCAAATTAAAAAAAATAATAATTTTCATAGCTTCACAGCAAGCCTTAGACTTCTGTAGTTGTCAAAATTCAGCTAGGAAAAGCTATGACTGACTGTTCCATTCTGACAGTTCCTTTGGAACAATTATTTAATGTGAGCATTATGTAAATGTGAGGGTGGAATGAATATATCTTGGTGTGGCTTTTAAAATTTAGTCTCAACATCTTATCTTCCATCTAATTTTAAAACAGCACGTTAGCCTTTGCTTCCTGCCTTCCATCCAGAGTTAGCCCAGAGTTTACATATTGCGAGAAGTAATTTTGATTAAAGAGCAAAGGAAAAACACACTGATGTGCTATCTTTGGCTCCGTTATTCTCTTAAACCCATCTTAAGAAAAATAATGTTGATTTTCAGCTGAGAAAAAAATGTGATCCATTTTGAACCGTACAGTTGACATCAGAAAACCACACAGTATTCAAAGCACTATTTTAAATCCCCTGGCTGTGTATAAAATTACTTTCACTGGTTGCCATTTTGAGGAAAAGTCCTGCCATGTATAGAGTCAATGAAGGAAAGCTGGTGTAGCCTTTCTCGTCAGACATGCAGGAATTCCAGTTATATTACAACGGAGGTACATTATAGTTATTTTTATCATGGACTCCCGGCCACCCATTCTAAGTTATTTACCAGGTAACGGAGGAACCATGAGAGTGGACAAAGCAGTTATCACTGTTCTCATGGGGAGATGGGTAAGGTGGAAATGCATAAAAAGAGTCATTTACTTAAGAAAAATGGGTAGTGTTCAACTGAAGGGGACAATCTGAAGAGTTTCTGTATTTTTTCCACATGCCGTTTCTCTCAAAAATCTTCAGGCAGTGGTGTTATACTCATTCTGGAAATTGCCTTTATGTACAAATAGCATTCATTACATGCAGCTTTTCTCAGCTCTAAAGGGCAAGGGGAAAACAAATTATTTGTAAAATAAAAAACAATAACACTGGCATGGATATATTTTTTTCTGGATGAGTGAAAAACTGCCTGGATGTTGTTTTCAAACATCCTAGCCATCAACTCCAGAGAGCATGGACAAACATAATTTTCATTGTTGACATAATGAAGATGATGATGCTTTTCAACCATTTCCCAAAGCATAAACTCATTTTCTGTGTGAGCTTGGCAGTGTGACCATAACAAATGCTAGCGATGTGGGAAAAACAAATGCACAAATGAAAAACAATGAGTCAGATAGCTCATTCATTGCTGTCAGTAGGAGCCACAGCTCCCCAAATCTGCTTAATATGCTGCTATTGTATAATCTGAAGTTTGTTGCAGACCATTTTCACATTGAATAAAATGTTAGAACTGGTTGGGAATAAACAAAGCCATTGTGTTTTCATTATATCTTGAAAAGATTTAGAAATTTATTTTCCTTTTTTTTTTTTTTTTTTTTTGAGAAGGAGTCCTGCACTGTCACCAGGCTGGAGTGCAGTGGTGCAATCTTGGCTCACCACCACTTCCAACTCCCAGGTTCAAGCAATCTCCTGCCTCAGCCTTCTGAGCAGCTGGGATTACAGGCATGTGTCACTATGTCCCCCTAATTTTTGTATTTTTAGTAGAGATGGGGTTTCATTATGTTGGCCAGATGGTCTCAATCTCCTGATCTGTGATCCACCTGTCTTAGCCTCCCAAAGTGCTGGAATTACAGGCGTGGGCCACCGTGCCCAGCCTGGAAATTTATTTTCTTGCTGTGTGTGCTCATTAGATTAGGTACAAAAGTATTTTTCAGTAGCTGAAACTAAATAAGTTGAGAATTGATGTAATTATCTCAACAGTATAGATAAAACACTTTATTATGCTTGTTAATTATCAGACAACTAAAACTTCTTAAATTATCTGAATATTTTCTCATAAAAAGATAACATTATACATAGTACCATAAGAAGACTAGTATTAAAACCAGTTATTTTTCTTTACTGTTTATAGTCTATTTTTATCAACTTCCTTCCTTTTTCTGCATGAACTCATATTGTATATATAGTTGTGTATTAGTCCATTTTCACACTGCTCTAAAGATTCCACCTATCACTGGATAATTTAAGAAATGAAAGAGGTCTAATTGACTCACAGTTCCACATGGCTGGGGAGGCCTCAGGAAACTTACAATCATGGAGGAAGGTGGAGGAGAAGCAAGCACTTTCTTCACAAGGTGACATGGGAGAGAGAGAGAGAAGGGAAACTGCCAAATACTTTTAAAACCAGCAGCTCTCATGAGAACTCACTCACGATCATAACAACAGCATGGGGGAAACCATCCTCATGATCCAATCACCTCCCACCACGTCCCTCCCTCAATACCTGGGAATTACAATTCAAGATGAGATTTGGATGGGGACACAGAGCCAAAGCATATCATACTGCCACTGGCCCCACTCAAATCTCATGTCCTTCTTACATTTCAGAACCAATCATGCCTTCCCAACAGTCCCCCAAAGTCTTAACTTATTCTAGTATTAAACCAAACATCCAAGTCCAAAGTCTCATCTGAGACAAGGCAAGACCCTTTCACCTATGAGCCTGTAAAATCAAACACAAGTTAGTTACTTCCAAGACACAATGGGGGAACAAGCATTAGGTAAATGTTCTTCTTCCAAATGGGAGGCATTGGCCAAAACAAAGGGGGCACAGGCCCAGTGCAAGTCCAAAACCCAACACGGCAGTCACTAAACCTTAAAGTTCCAAAGTAATCTCCTTTGATATCATGTCTGACATTCAGGTCACACCAATGCAAAAGGTGGGCTCCCAAGGCCTTGGACATCTCTGCCCCTGTGACTCTGCAAGGTACAGCCCCCGTGATTGCTTTCACAGGCTGGCATAGAGTGTCTGTGGCTTTTCCAGGTACATGATGCTACCATTCTGAGGTCTGGAGGATAGTGGCCCTCTTCTCACAGCTCCACCAGGGGAGCAGACTTCTGCTTGGACATTCAGGCTTTTACATATATTCTCTGGAATCTAGATAGAAGTTCCCAAAGTTCAAGTCTTGTCTTCTGTACTCCTGAAGGCCCAGCACCATATGGAAACCACCAAGGCTTGAGGCTTTCACCCTCTGAGGCAAGGTCCCAAGATATACCTTGACCCCTTTTAGCCACAACTGGCACTGGAGCACCTGGGACACAGGGAACCAAGTCCCAAAGCTGCGCAGAGAAGCTGAGCCCTGATCCCTGCCGAGAAGCCATTTTTCCCTCCTAGGGCTCTGGGACTGTGATGGGAGGGGCTGCTGTGAAGGTCTCTGATATGCCTTGGAGACATTTTTCCCATAGCCTTGGCTATTAACATTCAGCTCCTGATTATTTATGCAGACTTATGCAGCCAATTCCTTTCCCTAAAATGGGTTTTTCTTTTCTACCACATGATCAGGCTGCAAATTTTCCAAACCTTTATGCTCTACCTCCCTTTTAAACAGAAGCTCCAATTTCAAACCATCTGTTTGTGAACACATATAACTGGGCACTTTTAGAATAAGCCAGGCCACCTCTTGAATGTTTTGTTGCTTAGAAATTTCTTCTGCCAGATACACTAAATTATCTCTTTTATGTTCAAAGTTCCCCAGATCTCTAAGACCAAGACAAAATGCTGCCAGTCTCTTTGCTAATGCAGAGCATGAGTGACCTTTACTCCAGTTCCCAATAAGTTCCTCATCTTCACCTGAGAAAACCTCAACCTGGACTTCATTGTACATGTCACTACCAGCATTTTGGTCAAAACCATTCAACAAGTTTCTAGGAAGTTCCAAACTTTCTCATGTCTTCTGAGACCTCCGAACTGTTCCCACCTCTGCCTGTTACCCAGTTCCAAAGTCACTTCCAAATTTTCAGGTTATCTTTATAGCAGTGCCCTACCCCTAATACCAATTCTTTGTCTTCGTCCATTTTCACACTGCTATAAAGATACTACCTGAGACTGGGTAATTTATAAATAAAAAAGGTTTAATTGACTCACAGTACCGTATGGCTGGGGAGGCCTCAGGAAACTTACAATCAGGCCAGAAGGTGA
Organism: Cheracebus regulus; assembly: GCA_963574635.1. Taxonomy (NCBI): domain Eukaryota; kingdom Metazoa; phylum Chordata; class Mammalia; order Primates; family Pitheciidae; genus Cheracebus; species Cheracebus regulus. The sequence continues at coordinate 29,252 of CAUYQU010035031.1, forward strand.
AGGAGAAGCAAGCATCTTCTTCACAAGGTGGCTGGAGGGAGAGAGAGAAGGGGGAATGGCCAAACACTTTAAAAACCATTAGCTCTCTTGAGAACTCACTCACTGTCATGACAACAGCATGGGAAACTGTCCCCATGACCCAATCACCTCCCATCAGGTCCTTTCCTCAACACCTGGGGATTACAATTCAAGATGAGATTTGGGTAGGGACACAGAGCAAAACCATATCAAGTTATTTATCCTGCTTTTTTCTTTTCATACTATAGCATAAACATTTTCTTATTTGCTAAGTTTATATAACTGATTTTTCAATGTCTACATATCATAGAAAAATATCCTAATCTATCTACACATTCTGAATTTGGGAACATGTGTTATCTAATACTTTAGTTATTAAAGATAATACTTTAGTTATTAAAGTAATAAACATCCTTTTACATGAATCAATGTACATAACATCTTATAGCCATGAGTAAATAATGACACTATGCAAGTAATACAGATGTAAAACAGAGCCCCTGTTGATAGCTGGGCACAAGGACACAGACAATAAACACTATATTTCACAGACATCCTTGCCGGTAAGGTGACTATATCACTAAATGCAATATGAAAATGTCCTGTAGCAGTTTCCAGGATCCTTTCTTGAACCATTGATGGTAGATGCCCTTAGACTCTTTGTGAATCTTTCTACATTTTGAACCACAGGACAAGTGCTACAGGCCAGGAATGGTGGAGCAGTGAGCCTAAAGAAGCATTTGTCCCTGAGGGCATCATGGGGCAGAGCTGCATGTCTGCCCTAGACATTTACATGGAACTTCTATTTTATTTAAGTTATTGCTATTTTGCATTTCTTCTACTTGCAATGGACTCTAATTCTAACCAATACAAAAATGTTGACTGTAAAATGACATGAAACTAACAATCAGGTAATCTAACACGTATTAATCCTATCTATAATAATTAAAATTTTACTAAACAGCTAAATGAAGTTGTTATTGGTTTGCTCAGCTGCCTATTAATGATACAATATCTATAAAACCATATTAATGCTAACGAACTTCCCTGTAATCAATGTTCACCTCTTCAACCTTTATCTTTCACACACACTAACACACATCTATTAATATACAAGGAACTTGATCAACTCTGTAAACTGGAGTTCCTTATTCTCTCCATTTCTCTCATGTCCCAAGTGGTGAATGAGAACTTAGTTGAGGGAAACAATTGAAACGTTAAAAGAACAATTACTCCAAAAGGAGAACTAATTAATAAAACTTGGCATATTACACCTCCAATACAGTCAAATAAAATATGGTCAAATTTTTCTACGTAAATAGGGAAATTATCATCTATTTCATGAGGTCACTACAATATGTACTAGATGTAAAAAGTATCTACAAATAATAAGTATTCCCTTCTTAGTTTTCCCCTTATATATAGATTAAAAATATAATTTATATAATAGGAAAAGCTAGGTGATTCAAAAATAATTCATAATTTTTCTTTAAAATCTACTTTGCAAAAAAATTATGAGACCAAATTGAACTGTATGTAGATTTTGCCTTCTGTCTTTGCCTTATAATAAAAAGATTTAATATAAATTTAAAAATTCAGATTTAAGAGTGGAACACAATTTTTTAAAAGCTGTTAAAAGATATAATTCTCTAGTAGATAAGTACTTAGATTTCAATTACACTAAGGAGATTTTATTATCTCAAGGCTTCTGTAAAATGTGATATTGTTACTAATCCCCTAAGATAAGGCTTTTAAGAGAAACTCAATGTAATTTATTTACAGTTCCTTTATCTCTTAAGGAGTTCAGGAAATTTGGAACTTTAGTATAACCCATAACTGTTCTTTGACAATCTGTGGGAAAGCAATATAAGTTTTAACAACTTGTAAAGTTTATCTTTCAAACTGAAAAAAGTGGGTGATTTGTAAGTCACTACCTTTAGACAAAAATATATAAAGGCAAGCTGCCTTTCAGTATTTCCCCATGTCCTATCAACCCGAAGAGATTAAAATGAGGAAACAAGAGTCACCATCATGTAGGCATCAAATAAAACGTTACACGCTGAGTCAAGCACTCACCAGCATCACTATGGGGCACATAGTGGCCCAGTCTGTGACTTCCCAACTCTGTTGCTTCATCTGTTCCCTCAGCAAAGGTGGGCTGAGAAGTCCGACCCTGGCCATTACCTTTGAAGTGCCTGCCCTCTGTTACACCATTGATTTCCTCTTTAGAAGAGACAGATGGCTAATCTTAGTACCTTAAGTGAACCAAGTGCAGGGACTGCTTCCCTACGGAACTCCCCATCCCTGTCAACATCATGTGGCTTGGGGTGAGTGCTGAGGGACAACAAATGCAGCATATACCTCATCCTCATTCCCTCATGGTACACTGCTACCCACCTCCGAAAGCAAATTTTAAAACATAAGGTAAGTTTGATGAAAAAGCATAATAATAATCAACATTTATGTATTTACCAAATGGATCTACAAATATCATCACATTTATGACTCATGTAAGAGCTGGCAAAATGCAATGTCCTCTGATCACTGTCATTCACCCACTTTTGCCAGGCAGAGTTTGACATTCAGAACTAGCCCTGGGCTAATAACACTTCTAGAAGTTCCCCATGACACGAAACACTTTCCTGAATGACTAACACTACCTAGTAGCACTCCAAAAACCCTTTTGAAAAACCTTCACATAAGAGATAAAGACAATAAAATGTGATTAAATAGAAAGTTCTAGCTGGGCACAGTGGCTCAGACCTGTAATCCCAGCAATTTGGGAGGCCGAGGTGGATGAATTGCCTGAGTCAGGAGTTCAGGACCAACCTAACCAACATGGTGAAAACCCATCTCTACTAAAACTACAAAAATTAGCTGGGCATGGTGGTGCACACATGTCATCTTACCTACTCCGGAGGCTGAGGAAGGAGAATCGCTTGTACCTGGGAGGCATAGGTTGCAGTGAGCAGAGATCACACCACTACACTCCAGCCTGGGTGAGAGAGCAAGAGTCTGTCTCAAAAAATAAAAAATAATAAAAATTAAAAAATTCCAAGGATGTTACTGAGAAAAATAAAGCGTACTTTGAATGAAACTGTTTGGTCCAGAGCCTCACTGTGGCATTTGGGTGCTCTGAGCAAGTCTGAGAGGGATCCACGGTCAGATGGGTTATAATACATACTTGATACTCTGTCAATAGTGGTAAATAAAATATAAAAACAAAATCACTAACATTTCTATCCAGCAGCAATATGTAATAAGAAAGTTTAGTTCCCAGAAAAGATTTCATTTATAATAGCTGCCAAAACCTATGATGCCTACAAATAACTCTAACCAAAGTTGTATATTGTGAATTTTTGCTTTGTTTTGCTTTTTTCACTCTATTGCCTAGGCTGGAGTGCAGTGGTGTGATCTTGGCTCACTGCAACCTCCGACTCCCAAGTTCAAGCGATTCTCCTGCCTCAGCCTCCCGAGGAGCTGGGACTACAGGTGCGCACCACCACGCCCACTAATTCTTTTGTATTTTTTAGCAGAGACGGAGTTTCAACGTGTTAGCCAGGATGGTCTTTATCTCCTGACCTCTTGATCCACCCAACTTGGCTTCCCAAAGTGCTGGGATTAGAGGCATGAGCCACAGCACCCGGGTATTATGGATTTTTATAGAGAAAGTACTAGACTCAATTGAAGGTATTACAGGAAGACTTGAATAAATGGATCAATAGAACAAGACTGATGATGGAAAAAAATCCTTCAGTATCAAAAATGTGGCAATTTTTTCCCCATTAATCTACAACTTCAATGTAATTCCAAAGTTTTAACATAATTTTTCTCATGATATCAGCTTTGAAAATCCATACATAAAAGTAAGATGCAAGAAAGAACCAAGGCAATTTTGAAGGCCAATGAGGGGAGAGGGAGAGAAAAGGACTTTCTTATAAAATATACAAAGTAATAATTGTTAGAACGTAATTCAAGCCAGAAGTTATTGAAGCAGGAATGTAAAAATGTCATGAAACTGATCTGTCTCAAGGTAAAGAAATTTCAGGAACATGCTGTTGACTTCAAAAATCAGCACACAAAAGAAAACATATCGTATGACAAGGAAGTATAACATAGGATAACATTAAAACTCTGTTGTTTGAAAAATACCCACACATAGTCATTATTTTAATGGATGGAAAGAAAGCACGCAACTTACAGATAGTGATTCCTCTGGATACATAGTTAGAAAAATTAGCTTAGAAAGGAGGACAGAATGGACTTCAACTTAAATACAGATTTTATTTTGTAGATCTGAAACAATAAAAAATATATGCATATTTGTTAATTCAAGATGGTAAAACTTCTGTGGTTGTTACATTGCTGTCTGCAGTTTTCTGTGAGTTTGAAAGTTTCAGGAATTACAAAGAGAAGAAAATTATGGAAATCATGGAGGACAAGTTTGAGGAGAATTCCTATGGGTTTGTGGAAACCATCCTGGGGGATTGAGCCATGTGGATTTGGAAAACACTGTGATAGTAACCAGGCAAAGTTCTTTACACATCCAGCTAGTTCCTATTAGTTTAATCACAATATTCATGGTAACTTTCAAAAGAGTTTCTGATCAAGTCTTAGAGGCATGAATCATCCATGTTGATGATTAGTTTGTGAAATAAGAGCAACTCTCAATATATATCCATTGACAGAGTAGAAAGAAAACATTTAAGTTTTCTTAAAGTTTTAATTTTCAAAATTTTTAAATAGAGACATGATCTCACTATGCTGCCCAGGCTGATCTTAAACTCCTGGGCTCAAGCAATTTGCCCACCTTGGCCTCCCAAAATGCTGGGATTACAGGCATGAGCCACCACACCCAGCCCACATTAAAGTTTTTGGTGAGCAATAGTGAATTGCCTTTGTTCCACATTGTGTTTATAGAGTGAGATGGGATACCAAAGAAGCACCTATGACTTATCTTTACAGGATTCAAAAGAAATTATTGGGTTCCATTTTGTTTACAATAAGCATCCTCCATCATTTTCTGCCATCTCATTTTATAAGCCACAAAAAATATGTTAGCAAAACAATAGCTTTTAAATAAATAAGTTCTAATCTCCAAGTCATAAATAATTGATAAACACAACTATATTTCCTCTAGAGTAATTTTTCAATTTAGACAATTATTCACTACTGTAATAATAGATAAATAAGTTACAAAACTACATACAGGAGAAGACATAGCTTCAGGACCCGTATAACTTTGAGTCAGGGTTGCATGAAATTGTCAAACCACAGCTCTCCCAAGATCTTCTAGTGTTAGTTGATTAGACAAACCAGCAGGATTATTCAGTAATGGATTTTGCTCTGGGCAATGCTAACGAAGCTATGCTCCTGATGAAAACTAACCTCAAAATTTGGGCCGCATTGCCTTTGACTAAAGCTCTATGAAATGATAGCACTGCTCCTTTCTACACAGAAAATGAAAGAGAAAATTGAAGTAGTTACGTTGGCAATTTAAGTAAAAAAGGAAATATCCAGATACTTGAGGGAAAGGGGAATTGGAGATTTGAACTAAGCAGATAACAATCTGAGTTCTCAATTTCACTTTGCCAGGAATGCAAAGCATTTTATAAATGAAGATTATAGAGCAGAGATTTCTAAAGATCATGTCGAGTCCACATGATCAGAAGTCCCCAAACCAATCTTCTTCTTGCTATCTCAGTAAAACATGGCATTAATTAAGGCTATTTTAGTTTTCTTGTGTTATTCAAATTTTCAGAGACTGTGTTTGCCAATAAGCTGTCAGGCAAGATATCCTCACAAACATGAAGACATAACTTTTTCATTCAGTTTCCACTTACCTTTGAACTTCAGGAGGACAGGAAGCCGTCATGAGGAATGTGGGTAACAGGTGTCAGTGATTCTAGTTCTGTCTCCCACCAAAGAACTAAGTTCCTCCTAAGAAGTGGCAGTGGTCTCTTTTCCCAGTGTCCAGCAGTCCCTTGTTGCATTTGCCCCCTATTATCTCAGCTACGCTGTTTGATGTTCTTTACTGCTTCTAGCCTGTTGTCACTGGTGATGTCATTATTCTTCTCCTTGGCTACCACCACCCCTGATGCCAACCCTGTAGGATATGAGTCCAATAAATACCACCTGGCCATGCATCCTTGTACTCTGTTTCTCTTGAAGCTGTGGAATAATTTTGCAAAACTTTAGAGTTCATCACTCCCCACATACTCATGGCCCTGTCTTTCTCCCATTTGATCAATATTATTCAGCTAATATAAAAGAGGACCCTAAATTCACAAACCCTTATCCTTACCTCCAGACAGTAAATATTTTTAAATCATTTCAATTGCACTGTCGGATTTTGTAACACATTTATTAATTGCCCAGTATCACTGGACTGATTAGGAAGTTTTGTCTTCGAGCAGTATGATACCTCCAATCAGTTGAAAGCCTGAATAGAAAAGTTTGACCCTCCTGTGAGTCACAGAGATTTCCTTCTGCCTACCTGCCTTTCAAACTTAAACACTGGTTTCCCTGCTTTTGGATTGCACCGAACATCAGGTCTTCCAGGGTCACAAGTCTGCCAGCTTTTGGACTGGAACCGCACATCGGCTTTCCTGGATCCCCACCTTGTCAACTGTGATTCTATTCTTAGGACTTGTTGAGTCTCTATAATTATGTGAGCCAATTCCTTATGTTACACACACACATACACAACATATATAAATATATACATAACACATGCATAACACACATACATATTATATGTGTAAGATGTAACATATATACCAATATCTAATAGATTATTTTTCTCTGGGGAACCCTGACTGATATACCAGCTCCATCTCACTCTGATATTTGTTTTGTTTACTATCCAAGTATTTTTAAATTTTTTTTCCAAATTATGACTTTAGATTGTTTTATTTTAAATGTTTCCCCACTTGTAAATAATTGAAGAACATCATTCCCAAAGGTAACTGCTCTATGATTAGCTTTCTCTTTTTCTTATAAATATGGAACTAATATAAATGTGTACTGGCCCTCTATCCCATTGCAATTCGTCAAACTATGCTTCATACTATGTTCATACCGTGTTCACAAACCAGGGTCTCCCATGAATGCCTGCTCTATTTTCACTTCTGGAAGTTTACTGTCTGTGAGGCTTTATAAAGTGGCCTTACATTTTCTGCAGCTGACAATGCCCCTCATGAATCATGTCGTGAGGCTCCCAAAGCTAACTGTCAATACTTAAGCATTGAGGGGAGTGCCCAGTTGTGTGAGACTGGATTATCTCTGGTTCAGGAAAAGGATTTTGCCTCAATGCTGTGTCACTTTCCTACCAACTCCCTCCAAAGACAAAGGAAGACAGCCAGATCCTGCTGGCAGTTAGGAGACTGTGAAAGTCTGGACAGAAGCCAAGCTCCTTGTCTTTCCAGTTTTTTCTGTTCCAATCAAAGTTTTAAAACTTGTAAGTTCTATTTTAGTTAGAGCCCAAGCTCAACAAAAAATGTACTTCCTTACCTTTAGCTGATATCAAGAATGTGTCTCCCAACACAGGGCTTAGTATTGAAAGGGCAGCCTTCACCTACCTACAGAGATCACCGACCTTCCCTGTTGCATTAGGCGGCTTATTTTAAACTAAATCTTTCTCAATACAGATGCTCCTCAACTTCCAATAGCATTATGTCTCAAGAAATTCATCATACATGTAAAAATCACAGTTCAACAATGCATTTAATACTCTAATAAACCCATCTTAAAGTCAAAAATTGTAAATATAACCATCATAAATTGGAGACCCTCCATACTTGTGAAAGTGGGAATAGGATGTTAAAAGCAGCAAGGAGAATTAAAAAAAAAAAAAGGTTGACATTTTAAAGATATTCATTTACAATTATTTTATTAAACAATCACCTTTTACATGTCATCAGACCTTACCCCTGAATTGCAAAAAACAGTTTGAGGTATTAAAACTGAAGAAACATTTGCACATATTTTGTAAGGTTTTTCACACTGTAATAACTGTAAAATTCAGTATAACTAAATACTCCATATAACTGCAGGTTTATAAGAACAAAGTTGTAAAACAAAACAAAACAAAAAACCTGGTTTATCTCATTGTAACTCTGATTCTTCCATTTATGATGAAAGGTGGCAAAAAATATGATACTTAAGTTGCTTCCCAAATGATATGTGTCCATTATTCAATTCTATAAAATGGTGTATAGAGTTTAAAAGGTTGACAGCTGAAACAGAGTCCACTCCAAAAGCATAAAAATCAAATTGACAAAACAGCTTAAATGATATAATGTCTTTTCGCAGAACTTAATCTTAAAATCAATGGCAATTCACTCAAAGTATCTGAAATAGATTTACTAGCATATTTCAACACTATCCATGTACATACAGGGTCACATTAGCAGTATGCTCAGTTTATGATGTTAACACAGATAAAGTTCAGAATAGTCACTTCAAAGTTATTTTGAAGTAACAGGGAAAAGTAGATTCGTTTTTTATGTGATTTAAACTTTTTTGCATTGAAGAAATTATCCAGAGACTTTCCAGATCTCACTTCACTTTGTGTCTACACCTTGAAATACAAAGTTGATGCAATTATATAGCTAATCATTGTAATAGAAATACTTTCTCCTGAAATATTCACGCAAATTGGAGAAAAAATTGTTTTTCAACTTTATGATTGATTTCATTACTAACTCATAGTGTAGACGTTTCATTTAAAGCAATCTAATATTGCTTCATGATTTGCATGGAGTATAATAAAGTCCCAACTAATGTGTCACAAATGTTGAATAGAAATTAGTTATTACAGCAATTGCTTATAGTTAACACGGCACTTCTAGTAACTTCACAGGCTGGGTTTTGGTGTTGGCTATTAAACTGTTTTATTTGTTCAGCACATAGGTAGCTTGAACAAAGAAAAGATTGATTTTTTTTGTAAGAATAGACTGCTTAAAATTTGCTTTTTTGCAAAACTGACAAAGGATCAAATGCTTCTTGCAGTTTACTATTAGAAGAAAATATTGTTTATTCATGGCAATTACAACACCTACAAGAAGATATCTTAAAAAGAAACCCTCTTCTGATTATTTGTATTATCTGGCATCAAAAATATGGGAGAAAAGAATATCTTTTTATGTAGATTCTAACAATGTTCTACAAACTGCACTTAACCTAAGTTTCCTTTTGTTTCAGGAAAAGGGGAGCCTAAACTGTTAAAAATCCTTCCAGGAACAGGATGCTTATGAGCTGATGATAATGTTCTCTTTTCACAACTACAGTTCGTTTTCACATGTAATGATTCTTGAATTAAAAATAATCTTTGCACAGTTACCTCACTGCTGGAAGCACAGCTGCAACAGCAACTGAACCGTTTACCTAGGGGAGAATTAACATGTGCTGATGTTCTCAAGTGAACCAAAAGAAGAAAGCTGAGCACAGCCATTCCTATTCTAATGAATAATGATCTAGGGCCACTTAGTATTACCTAGGAAGCTAACAAGTATTTTCACCATCTTCTGTGCAAGGGGATGCCCCAGGTTAAGATATATGTCCCAAGAGTTTCTTTTAAAATGAATATTGTCAGACATGGAAATCAGCCAAAAACACGGGAGGGCATAGAATGAGTAGCTAAATCTCAGGTATTCAAATTGACCAGTCCAATTAAAACACATCCCCAAGCTGAGAATATCTGGATTAAAACAAAAAGCAACATTTATTCTAAGACCACATGTGCAAATCTAAATGCCACTGCAGTGGACTTTAATGCTTAAGGGGGAAATGCAAGATATTTCATTTTTCGTCTACTCCCACCTTTTATCTTTCAGCCAACAATCAAAAGTAAATTGAAATAAAATGAAATATTACTGATCCTGTAAATCCTGAATATTTTTCACTTTTTATCAGTATATTCATTGGTGGCATAAAAATAGGGCTGGCCACACATATAAGTGACAAAAGCAATATTATAAACTTCTTTCACTATCATTATACTGACACACTACACTGTGAAATTTATCAAACCTACAAATATTGAATGCTGACTGACATGAAACTCAGATGGAACACTGACTGCAGTCACACATAGTTTAGCCAGTGAAGCCTTCTCCAGGGAGCAAGGACCTGTTATAGTCAGTCAAAGACTGGGTTTCTTATACCATTCAACACTAAACTGGTGGGTCCCTTCCTGTGCAGAATGGCCAGTGAGCATAGAAGAAGAGAAAAGCTTGTAACTCCCAGAATGACTATTCCTGATATCAGTGCACTGGTGATGGTGTTCAGCTGGAAAGGAGGCACACTTGGAGAACCTGCAAGTAATGAAACACACCCAGTTGTAAAGGCGCCAATTTTACCTGCAAAACCTTTCATCCGCATCTTATAGAATAGCAGCATGGCACTGAATTTTGTTACAATCTATTTGACTTTAATTCAACCCAGTACCAAAGGATTGTAAGGTTTAGAGACTGTTCATGGGCAGCCAAAACCAAAAATACACAAAAGCTGTCAAATCCTATAAAAATTGACCAGTAGATCACATATGAGTTCAAGAACCCTCAGTCAACTGTCACCTAAAATACACCAAACTTGTAAAACTCGAGCTCAACACACTTAGATGATTATAACTTTGTAAGTGATCATGAAAAATGTAAAAAACATAGCAAAATACGTTCATTATCTTACCAAGTTGTGAATTGTTGGTTGGAGTCTCATCTGAGGGGAAAAACAGGAAAAGAGAAGTGACATCGTCTCTCCAAATATTTACCTTTGTTTATTCTGATTCATAATTACTTTGTACCAACATTTTACCTACATCTCCTCTTACTTCCACCCATGATCTCCTTGAGTAAGGCAAAAATGAAAGTCCTCCTAAACCATTCTGCTTTTCCATGCCCTGATTCCTATGTCTTGGATTTCACCATCTTTCTATTTCCCAAGCCCACATCCTGCCCCTGCCCTGAGTATGCAAACATAATCGAAAAAATATATACTGTGCTGTATTCTTGCCTGCCAACTTTGTTTCATCATTAGCTCTCCAGTCAGGTCAGTGGGGGCAGTAATTGTTAACAGCTATTACATTTTTTATGGCCCTGTAACCTGCCATTTATTATTCTTTTCTACAGAATATTCATTATTTAGTGCCACTCTATTTTAAGTATTGCCAATTTGCCCAACATAATCTGCAAACACATCATTTTAAGTTCCAAGAAGATAAATTAACGCTTAATAACTATATGAAAGGAAAACATAACTCCTGAGCTTGAGTTGTAGTTTTACTTGCATGTGTTAAGTAAAAGATTGAAGCTGTTGATTTTTCCCTTTTCCCTGGCAAAGACAATAATAGATGTAATGAATATATTAGCTGATTTCCCGATTTTTGTTGTCCAATTTGTCATCATGTTGCTATTAACCCTTGAGCTTGAACAAGCTCATATTTCATACTTGAAATGAAAATAATTTTATATTTGTGTTTGTTATTTGAACCATATAATGTGTTCAATTGACTGTTTATTTCTGGAGTATATTATTACAATCAATATGTATATAAAACCACATAGCTCATAAAGTGCTGTTTCATGTATTATCACATTTCATTCTCACAGAAGCCATATGGTTCGGATATTATTGTTACTCCCATTTTACAGATAAAGACATTTCCATCTGTCACAGCCTTTATGACAGAGTAAACATGTGCTTAAAACAAAATTCAGTTTCAGAGTCCTTTTTCTAAAATAATATAAGCTGAGCAAGTATGAAAAATATTTCTGGTTATGGAGATGAATATCTTAAGCTATGAAACTTTAGGATTATTATTTAAAACAAGTAATGAGAGAACCTGGTGAGGTATTTATAAAATATCTGATTCTATTTATTTTCAGAGACATAAATTTTGGCAGAAACGATGGTTCTACTGTCTGATCCTGAAGTATAATGCTCAAAATTAATACAGCACTCAGGATTCTATAGAATGCTGCAATGAATTGCTATAGGACAAAAAGAAAAATAAAAAATATTTTTATTATAGAACATCGAGAAAAATCCTAACCTCTGACCAACACTACTTTTTAAAACTGCCTTCTCATAGAAACAGGTGGGATGAATGGACTATTATCAGTTCTTCCAAAATATCCATGTGCTCTTTTCCGAAGATGAGCTGCTTCACTGGAACATAGGAGGAGAATATATAAGGCTCCCAAATTTCTTTTTAAAAGCTATTCCTTTTTTAGAAATCATACTTAATTGCTTTAGAATATTTCCACTAAATATTAGAAAGTTCCTTTCTAATAAGTGTCCCAAATAAGACAAAAGTGCTATGACTAGATGCTCTCCCTGCTATTTTCTGCATCCTAAGGTTAACAAAAATAAGACTATTCCCCCGACTCCCCATATTACCACCAACACTTCTATAGAAACAATATCTCAGTCATCACTAATGAGGACTTGGCTGTGGACAAAGTCTCCTTGTGTGGGGACAAGACACTCCCTTTTCCAAATGAGACTGGAACCACAAAATCCAGATTCCAGAACTCTGAAAAATGAAAGCATACTATCTTTGGCAGGTGGTTGAAGTTGAAACCTATGATATTCAAATACTATTTGGAATTGTATTTGATAGTGTATAAAGGTAGAGAGAATTGCTTTATCTAGTTGCTATTTCTGATAGCCTCCAATTTTTGTATTATTGTAAACAAAAAACAAACAAACAAAAAATCAAAGCACTGCCTAGCCTTGCAAGGGAAGGTAGATATTTTTCAGGAGACTTGTTTTTTCTCTCAAACCCACTTGGTCATGACATGTACATAAATGCTAAAAGAAACACCTGAAGCCTTCTGGAATTAGAACTGATTGGAATATCAAAATTTTTGGGCTCTCCAGGAATATATTTATCTATCTGAGACCCTATAGGAGAAAGGTCATAGCAGCAATGCCACAGCCATTTGAAAGTCAGAAGTGGCAGATAAATTGTCATTCTCTGCTTTCTCATGTAAGTAGTTGAAATAAATGGAGAAAACGACCACCAAAGATACATGTGGAATAGTTTTTTTCCCTTAGTACTAGAAAACTATTTCTTAAAAAAATCTTCAATAACCTATGTAGTAAAATGGACCACACATTTCAAGTTAATAAGCTCCTACCTTTTTACTTTCACAGTGTTATGTTTGTTAATAGTCTGTTCCTACGTCTGAACTCTAAGATCCCGGAGTGGCCTGTTCTCTATCATACTCCCAGTTCCTAGAAGAGTGCTAGTCCCATGTGGGGACTATACAAGTATGTGCAAACGAATTATTAACTACTCACAAAACTCAACAATACTAGTTGGACAAGAATACAGCTTGGGTTTCTCCACAGGAATTTAAGTGAACAAAACAATTAGGTATTGTTTTCTGCTCGTGCTTTGGATTTCCAGAATTGACCCTTTGATAAGCATTTCCCTATCTAAGCACTTTTAGCATTCTGAAGTTTTGTGGTTTTTTTTTAAAAAATTATTTTTTAATTTAATTTAATTTATATATATATATATTTTGTTGCATTTTAAGTTTTGGGTTACATATGAAGAACATGCAAGATTGTTGCATAGGTACATACTAGGCAATATGGTTGGCTGCCTTCCTCCCCATGACCTGTATCTGGCATTTCTCCCCATGTTATTCCTCCCCAACTCCCATCCCCTGCTGTCCCTCCCCTAGTTCCCCCACTACAGACCCCAGTGTGTGATGCTCCCCTCCCTGTGTCCATGTGTTCTCATTGTTCAATACCCACCTATGAATGAGAACATAGCATTCTGAAGTTTTAAATAAAAATACTTTGGAAATTTTTTTTGTGGGTTGCCTTTTGAGGATGTGAAGATTTTCCTAAGTAAAGTAAAAGAACTATCAACAATGTTGGGTAAAAAATAGCCAGAATGGATTTGATTTCATTAAAAAGCAAAACAAAACAGGAGTTCTGAAGTTTAACAACTTACTGAACTTGACCTAAGCTAGATGTCAAGGGAAAAGGAGTGGTTCAATAAGCAAATAGAGCAAAACCTCCAAGTATTGGAGAGCTTGGAAGAGAGCAAATCAAGTCTGACACTGGGCTTGTCTATATAAAATTGGCCACAGGACCTGGAGGGATAAATTCTAGCTGATAAAATGGAAATAATGAAAGAGGGTAGTTCTGGTCATGAAGCTGAACATGAAGTTTGCACAGGATTTGCCTGTGGATGGATATGGCTTGAGTTCTGAGTTCTGTGTTCATGTGGAATGTTAAAACATATATTTCTTCATGGATATCATAGTGTTACAGTGTAAACATTGTTATATATGTTCCTCTAAGTAGTGAGACGACCATGATGACCAAAAAATGAAGACCATTGACAAAATGTTATTTAGCAAAATTACTCAAAAATAATTCCAGAGAGAATGAGAGAGGATTCAAGGGGACCCTGAAGGTGTGAGTGTGCTCCTCTGGGTGCTCTGCCAGTGGAGAAATATGAGGTGACTCCAGGACAACTCTAGCATGTTGGGCAATAAATGACATTCTTGAGGTGGAAAGGGGTTTGAAAATCAGAAAGAAACCTAGGCATGACATCAGAGGCATTGTGATACCTCTTAGTGGTGTTAACATAGATATTTTGGGCAACTAGACATGGGATGGATGAAACCTATAAACTTAGACAGCTGGTTAGTTATGTTAGAATTAGAGACTTCTACTTATTTATCTTTACTGGAATTTTGGGGTTCTTAGAATTTTTTTTTGTATTTTTAAAAATCATTTTACACTAATGATATGGTTTAGCTGTGTCCCCACCCAAATCTCATCTTGAATTATAGCTCCCATAATTCCCACATGTCGTGGGAGATAACTGAATCATGGGGGTGGGTTTTTCCCATGCTGTTCTCATGGTAGTGAGTAAGTCTCATGAGATCTGATGATTTTATAAACGGCAATTCCCCTGCACACGCTCTCTTGTCTGCCACCATGTAAGACATGCCTTTGCTCTTCCTTTGCCTTCTGCAATGATTGTGAGGACTCCCCACCCATGTGGAACTGTGAGTCCACTAAATTTCTTTTTCTTTATAAATTACTCAGTCTCATATACGTCTTTGTTAGCAGCATAAGAATGGATGAATACAGCTAACAAATTATTTAAAATTTGTAATACTTAATTTGGCATAGACAAGAAGGAAGTAAGAGGATAATTAAGGAGGAAAAGCCATCTACCCAAGATGAACAGAAAATTGTCACTTTAATAGTTGTTTTCTTCTACCAAACTGGCTCTAGATAAGCTCCATGAAATGAGAATCTCTTTTCTTGTGTCTACCCAAAAGCAATCCTGACTATCAGCAACAAGAACTGAGTTTTCATTCAATGTAATTCTATGAGCTATTTCTTACAGCTAGATAGAGATCAAAATTGGGCCTTTCACAAAACACAAACCAGTCATTTTTAAACCAGTGGAAGCACATACCAAAAATCTTCAGGGAGTATGGACTACATTTGAAATTTCATATTTAATACATATATGCATTATTTAAAAAGCCTATTAGTTTGTTTCTAAATAATGTTATGTCTACATGAACACAAGGAAGAAAGTAATTAAAGCAATTGTCTGAATTTTTTGGGCCAAAACTACTTTTTGCTGTTTCACTTATTTCAAGCAAAACTTCCTTTTGACTGTGGGATGGGCAGCATGGAAGAAAAGGCACCAAATATGTAACTGAAACATAATAACATAAGGCTGACATAAAATGGAGAAAACATTATTAGCATATAATCTGAATCAGAATTATTCTTTTATGACACAAATTTAGAACTATGGAGTTAGAAAAATATCTTAAAGGCTACTTTTTAAAACTTTCATTTTAAAAATGAAGGAACATTTGCCCAGAGAAATGAAGTAAAATCTCTACTCACATAGCTTGTTAGAACAAAAGCTAAACCTAGAACCAGTTTTTCTGCCTTTAGTTTCTGATTTTTTCACACTGCATCTCCATTTTATCTCTGGGCTCACATTCACTTAAATCTACAACTTCTATATCCCTTTATATTTTGTGCATGTGTGTGTGTGTGTGTGTGTGTGTGTGTGTGAACATGTATGCACATATATTTGTATACATGAGAATATATGTTTATAAAGAGTGGTGTCCATTCATATAAATTCATGAGCACAAATGAATGCACTAGATGAGAGTATGTAACATGCAGCATTCTGAAAGGAAACAAATGGTACCCAAACTGGGCCATATACAGAGTGTTTAATAGGCTATTTACAAAGATGTAGAAAAATCACAAAAGACAGAGAGTACAGTTATGGGATAAGGAGAGGGTTTTCAGAGTAGTTCTAGGGAGGGAATTGTCTGGGAGGAGGCTTGTGGACTCCACATTTTCTGTGCCCTTCCATCTGCTTACAGCACCACCTATTGGTCAAGCCCAACCAGAAACTAGACTGCAAGGGAGCTAGAAGATGCAGTCCACTCAAATTAGTAGTCATGGGCAACAGCAGGGCAGAGGAGGGTGAGGGGGACCCACAGGGTGATTAAACAGGTCCAGCATGGGCTGGGCTCAGTGGCTCATGCCTGTAATCCCAGCAACTTTGGTAGGCCGAGGCAGGCTGATCAAGAGGTCAGGAGTTCGAGACCAGCCTGACCAACATAGTGAAACCCTGTCTCTACTAAAAATACAAAAATTAGCTGGGCATGGTGGCATATGCCTGTAATTCCAGCTACTGTAATCCTGAGGCAGGAGAATTGCTTGAATCTGGCAGGTGGATGCTGCAGTGAGCCAAAATCGTGCCATTCCACTCCAGCCTAGCGACAGAACGAGACTCCATCTCAAAAAAAAAAAAAAAAAAAAAAAAAAACAGGAGCATGGCATACTCTGTGTGTGTGCGTGTGTGTGTGTGTGTGTGTGTGTGTGTGTGTGTGAAGGAAATGTAGTAAAAACAATATTGCCCTTTGTGTGAAAGTTGAGTAAACAGGAAAACCACTGTGAAATTAAAGTTGCTTAGCCGTTTATCTTGTCTCACAGTTAATCAGTGCTGTTTAGGAACCACTTTGAGTTCTCGTTAGAAGCCAAGTAACGAGGCATTTTGGAATCATCTATTACTACATACAGAAGGAAGAGCACTCCTACCACTCCGCGTAATGATGGGACCAGCAGAGAGCACCGCGCTGCCGGAAGAGCTCTGAGGGCTCCAGGTCGTCCTCCTCCCAGCAGCTCTCCTTTCTCTGTGGCTGCAAATCTGAGGTGTTAATGAAAACAAATGAAATTCCACACCGGTACAGAATTGTTTCTTTATGGCCATTTGGAAAGTAGATTCTTTTGGAAGCGATACCACATGTTTAATTTTATTCATTTCCTTCCATGGATTTATTTAATTACTTTGCATGTAACTGCTACAGTGTTTGTTACCCTGGCGTGGGCCACATTTCTTATTTCCTCCTGCCGTAATTGTGCTCTGCCTCGTAAATTTACATAGCTCAATGGCTCTCTTGAAAAAGTGCTGTGTTTATCAAACTTTTCTCCTTTTATTTCTCTCAAGCCTTTAATAAATCCTTCCCGGAAATGTTGGTCAGCATGGACTCAAGGTAATGTGGACTCACCATTTACTCCTATCTGACATAGCTTATTAGTCCAAAGGGATCAATGAGCATGAAGAAATAGCTTCCCATTTATGCATGAATTGAACATAAATATAAACATATTAATGGTATTTCAAATTTAAAAAGGGCCTGCATTTTTCTCTGGTTAATAATGATGTGACCCTAGACAGCTGGTCAGAATAGAATTTTTTTATTCATACTAAATAGATCTTTACGTTAATGGTGGCTGCATGCAATTCAGATGCACATCTTCCATTGCTTTTAACTTTTTTTTTTTTTTGGAGACAGAGTCTCACTCCATCACCAGGCACCAGACTGGAATGCAGTGGCGTGACCTCGGCTCACTGCAGCCTCCGCCTCCCAGATTCAAGCAATTCTCCTGCCTCAGCCTCCCGAGTAGCTGGGACTACAGGCGCAAGTCACCACGCCCAGCTAATTTTTTTGTATTTTTAGTAGAGACGGGGTTTCACCATGTTGGCCAGGATGATCTCGATCTCTTGACCTTGTGATCCGCCGCCTCGGCCTCCCAAAGTGCTGGGATTACAGGCGTGAGCCACCATGCCCGGCCACTTTTAACTTTTAATCTAAGTGATTTTCTGACCATCCAGCCACAATCTACCTTTTTAGCACCAACCCAGTCCTCTCCCTCTCAGGTTTTCCAATCATCTCTACTCTGCTCTAAAACTCTGCTGAAGAACTAGAAGCTCTCTGATCACACTAACTTATGTGTCTGTGTCTTTGACCATCATTTGGTCAGTAATGTCTCTCACACTCTTGATTTTGGTTCTTTGGGGTTCAGCCATCTTCAAAGTAACAGCTGAAGTTCACCTCCTCCACCAATCCTCTCTACCTCTTCTGTTTTGTCTGTCTCACAATTGTGAATACTACCTCCCACTACAACCCATATATTTGTCTGCCTTTGCACCATAAGACTTTTATCTTGCTTTCTTCTTGACTATCTTATGATCCTAAAGGATAATATAATTAAATTCAGAATTTGTGCATACCTCCTCTCTTATGCTCAGTATAATGCTTGGCACAATGTAGTATGTTTAGTAGAACCCTTACTAGACAAATGAATAAATCCTATTTCAAACTATTTGATCTAACACATATCCACTTTCTATGCAGAAATTAGTTTCTGACATTTGATAATGGTTCAGCTCAGATCAATTCAACAACTTAGAATAAAGTTCCTTGAAAACATACCGGCATAAGGAAGGGGCAGTCATCCGCTCTGCAGAGCTTGGTAACACAATGCAGGAAGACAGTGGACATTTTCTGATTCTTGTGTTTCACAAATCGGAACACTTCAAATGAAAACCGGCCCCGCTGGCTTCGACCATTCTCAATGACAGTGGTCTGAGGATCTTTGTCACAGCTAAATGTTAGGGAATGTGGAAATAGGATATCACTGGAAAGTACCAACCTACTGGGACTTGTAAATTAATTTCTACAGTGTTAAGGATCTGCCATTACATTAAGAGCTAACAGAACCATGCCACGTTACAGATATTTAATAAGAGCATAAGCCAATTCAACAGATATGACAAAAATAACCTGGATCATAAAATTTAACCAGATCAGTTTCTGATTGCAATAATAGTTTGTAGAATTATACTTTCATATCGTTCAAAACTCCAAATAATTTAAAATACATAGAAACCTGCCAGTGGTGATCTTACTTATTTTCACATCTATTTTCATTCACATTTATTTTCACATCATTCCCAGGGTATATGAAAATAGAAACAGAAGCAATGTATTCTTATTGTTCTCTCTCCTTAAACAAATTATAACATATTGTCTACACTGTTTTGTACCTTGCCTTTTAAAGATTTAGCAGTCTACCTTAGAGATCTACCTGTGTCAATATTTAGAAAGCTTCATCATTCTTTTTCCACAGCTGTATAGTATATCATCACGGACATGTTTCAGAGTTTATTTAATCTGTTTCCTATTCATGTGCATGCATTTTTTTTAATCTTTTGCTTTTTAAAAACAAAGTAATAATGAATAGTCTTGCAATATATCATGCTGAACATGTACAGGATTATCTACAAAATACATCTCTAGAATCATTTAATAGATATTGCCACATTGCCCTTCATAAATGTTGTTCCATTTTGGACTTCACAAGAAATACCATGAAAACAATGCTTACTTCTCCAGAGCTACATCAGCAAAGTGTATGGATAAAAGTTTTTATTATTTCCTATTTGAGAGTAAAAATGAACTATTACCCTATAATTTTAATTTATATTTGTCTTATAATTAATGAGTTTCTGTATCTTTTCACATAACTTAGAGTCATTTGTATTTCTTTATCTGAAAATGGTTTATGTCCTTTGCCCAAATTCTGTTGTGTTGTTGGCCTTTTTGTTTCTGATTCTTGTAAATTCTTTTATGTATTAAGAAGAGTGGTTCTGCTCAAGGAAGTAAGAGAGGACACAAACAGATGGAGAAACATTCCATGCTCGCGGTTAGGAAGAATCAATATTGTGAATATTGTCATACTGCCCAAAGTAATTTACAGATTCAGTGCTATCTCCATCAAACTACCATTGACCTTCTTCACAGAACCGGAAAAAATCACCTTAAACTTTATATGGAAATCAAAAAAGAGCCTGCATAGCCAAGACAATCCTAAGCAAAAAGAACAAAGCTGGAGGCATCACACTATCTGACTTCAAACTATACTACAAGTCTACAGTAATTAAAACAGCATGGTACTGGTACCAAAACAGAGATATAGACCAATGGAACAAAACAGAGGCTTGGAAGTAAGGCTACACATTTACAACCATGTGATCTTTGACAAACCTGACAAAAACAAGCAATGGGGAAAGGATTCCCCGTTTAATAAATGGTGTTGGGAAAACTGGCTAGCAATGTGCAGAAAACAGAAACTGGACCCCTTCCTGACACCTTACACTAAAATTAACTCCAGATGGATTAAAGACTTAAACATAAGACCTAACACCATAAAAACCCTAGAAGAAAATCTAGGCAAAACCATACAGGACATAGGTG
>CAUYQU010035034.1:0-38445 GCA_963574635.1 Cheracebus regulus
AACACTTTTACACTGTTTGGAGTGTAAATTAGTTCAACCATTGTGGAAGACAGTGTGGCGATTCCTCGAGGATCTAGAAATAGAAATTCCATTTGACCCAGCAATCCCATTACTGGGTATATATCCAAAGGATTATAAATCGTTCTGTTATAAAGACACATGCATATATGTGTTCATTGCGGCACTGTTTACAATAGCAAAGACCTGGAACCAACCCAAATGTCCGCTGATGATAGACTGGACAAAGAAAACGTGGCACATATACACCATGGAATACTATGCAGCCATAAAAAATGATGATCTTGTGTCCTTTGTAGGGACATGGATGAATCTGGAAACCATCATTCTCAGCAAACTGACACAAGAACAGAAAATCAAACACCACATGTTCTCACTCATAGACAGGGAGGGGAACATCACACACTATGGTATGTTGGGGGATGGGGGGCTAAGGGAGGGACAGCGGTGGGTAGGGAGGTTGGGGAGGGATAACACTGGGAGAAATGCCTGATGTAGGTGACGAGGGGGGATGGAGACAGCAAACCACCATGGCATGTGTGTACCTATGCAACAATCTTGCAAGATCTGTACATGTACCCCAGAACTTAAAATATAATTTAAAAAAAAGAGATGGGTCTCATAATATTGCCCAGGCTGGTCTTGAACTCCTGGGCTCAAGAAATCCTTCCACTTTGGCCAAACAGCTGGGATTACAGGCCCAAGCCATCTCACCTGGCTTGAACACCTTTTTAAAATAAATTTTATTGAAGCATAATTTACATTCAATAAAGTGCACACATTTTAAGTGTACAGATTGATGAGTTTTGATACAAAAGTGTACACCTGCATGACCATTACCCCAAACAAGACGCAGACTATTTTCATTATTTCAGAAAATTTCCTACTGCCCCTTCCCAGTCAATCTCCCTTGACATTGTGGGCAATCGCTGATCTGATTAATCTGACAGATTAGTTTTGCCTGTCCTAGAACTTCATATAAATTGAATCATACAGTATGTATTCTTTTGTTACTGTGTTTTTTTTTCACGCAACATAATGCCTGCATATTTATTCTCTATTGTTGCATGTATCAATAATTTATTCATTTTTATTTGCTGAGCATATTCTATATATTAATATAGCACAATTTATTTATGCATTCAACCGTTGATGGACATTTCAGTTGTTTCTGGTTTGAGCTGTTATAAATAAGGCTGCTATAACATTTGTGTACAAGTTATATCTTCTTGTGAACACACATTTTTCATTTCTTTTAGTTAAATACCTAGGAGTACAATTACTGGATTATAGAAAAGGTAACGTTTGACATTATAAGAAACTGTTAAACTGTTTCAAACTGGTTATGGGCATTTAAAGTGGTAAAACAATGTGTGCAGCAATGCATGAAGGCTCCAATGACTCCATATCTTTACCAACAAATGGAATTATTCATCTTAATCTAAGTCAGTAGTGTCTTCTTCATCTTTTCCATCTCAGTAAACAACAGCAGTACCCACCCAGTTCAACCCCAAAACTAGTAATTATCCTTGGTCCCACTTTTTCTCATACCCCACATTGAATCAGTAATTCTCCTTCAGTGCAAGCCTTTAATGGACTCACTTCTCCTCCTCCATACGTATGCCCAAACCCTTGACTGAACCATCGTCCTGGCCCAATCAACAGAAATAACCTAGTAACTCTTCTCCCTGCTTCCACCTTAGATCCTTCACCAACCATTGCCCTCATAGCAGTTAAAAGTATTCCTTTTAAAAGGCAAATCTTATTCTGCCTCTCCCTTTCCTAAAAGCTGTTCAACTGTGTCCCAATTTCCTTACTTGGTATAATAAAATTAATCTAAATTCCTTACACAGTTTATAAAGTCCTAGTGATTTAGCCCAGCCTCCTTCTCTTACCTCCATCTACCTCTCTCATCTTTTCCCCCTTGCTATGTTCTAGCAACAGGAGACTTCCTACTGATTTCTCTTAACACATCTTGCTCATACTCAATTTAGGGTCCTCACATCACTCTCTCCCAAATTTTTACTCCATTTTTCTTTCAATTTCACAAATCTCGATTTTTCTAAGATAATATCATCTAAAGTTTACCTCATAATAATGTTCTTGAGTTATCTTTGACTAAAGTTATTACAATTACTTTCTATGTACTTAACTCATTTAATCTTCATAGCAATTCTATGAAATCAGTACTATTATTACTAGCATTTAATATATAAAGAAACTGAGACACAGAGAAATTAACTTTTCTTAGTCACATAGTAAATGGAAGAATTGGGATTCTCTCATTTGCTATTCTAGAAATGCCTCTCAGTTGTGTGTGTGTGTGTGTGTGTGTGTGTGTGTGTGTGTGTGTGTGTGTGTGTGATAATACCATATACAGTGTTTTACAATGCACCCTTTTCATTTACTTTCTTATTGTGGTAAAAACACATAACTTTAAAGTTATCATCTTAACCATTTCTGAGTGTACAGTTCAGTAGTGTTAAGAGTAGTTACAATGTTGTGCAAGAGATCTCTAGAACTTCATCTTGCGACACTGAATTTCTATGTCCAACTTTTCACTTACTTTTAATTTTGACTAATATGTCTCCAGAATCATATCCAAATGCTGCTTTTTGGACATTAATGCCTAAACCAACATTTATTTAATCAATCTGTTTTGTTGCACAATCTGTTTTCAATTTCTCATCATATATAATTCTATGATTAACATTTTTGGAATCTCTATATCTTTAAATAATTTTAGAATCTCTGTAATCTTTAAAGAAACATTTCTAGAAGTGGAAATGCTGTGTCAAAGGCATGTATTTGTCTTAGGATTTTTAATATAAAATGCAAATGTTACACTCTTCTGTCTGTATCCTTCAAGTTTTGTCTTGTGCCTGCCCCTTTAAATGATTTAGCTACTCGCACATCGATGTATATTTAGCATGCTCATCATCTATCTTTCATTTTCCTCTCCTCTCTTGATTATCTAGCAACCAATCCTTTCCTCTTCTGGTTTTTATCTCAGCTCCTGATAATCTTACTTTGGTTGCCCCTGGCATTCACGATTGATATTAACTTTTTATTCAGGTTGTCAAAGTGCCTTCCCCTGGGTCAGACTGTGGGAAAGATGTCCTGTTATACCTCCATGCTTTTGAATGTGCTGTTCCCTCTCCCCAGGATCCCCTGGCCCCATAATCTATAGATGAATCCCTATTCTGCCTTTAGAACTCACCTTGGCATCACCTTCTCTGAAAGCTGGTTTTTATGTGTTCTTCTCCCAATCCCTGCCAAGCCTGAGTAAGATGTTTCTTCCTCTGTGCTCCCCCAGCATCTTGATCTTACCTCTATCATAGCACTTACTATATTATATTTACGTACTACAACAGTAAACAGGCATGGCTCAATAAAATGTTGATTGCATTTAAAAGAGGCAGTTCCATTTAAAAGAAGAGGCTCCAGAGATGAATGACATAGTAAAAAAATGAAGGCCTCTGAAGGAAGCTTAGAAAAAATAAAAGCCACATGGGAAAAGGTTTCTGCTAAATATGACTCATTTTAGATATAATTCAATCTGCCCTCAGAATTCTTCCCATAGTCACGATCTTGATACCTTCCCTATGGTCTTCCAACTACATCCTCTGGTGGCAAATGCTCTCTACATTGTCCATTAGGCTGGACAGGCCTACTTCCTGCACTGCCTCCCTGTCAGAAGAGGAACATCTGCTGATACCATGCAACAATTAATACAAAATAAAACAAGTAATTTGTACTTATGGAATGGGGAAAAAAGAAGAGGGCTTCCAATGCTAGAGTATAAACTTTGTGAGGTTACGGATCACATATTAATCAAGTGCATATCCTCACACTGGGGCGCAATGCCTGGCATACAGCATATGCTCGGTGAACTCATTCTAAGTACATGATTAAGTAGCTGTTTTCCCAAGGGCTGAAAAGCCTGCCCCATTACCTGTAAGTGGTATCCTATAGACCACTGCAAACATCCAAGATGACTAGTGCAAGTTCAAGTCACCTTCAATTCCTAAACATCAGCTAGAATCCCCCACTATATTGTACCCAGTTACTCGGACCTTGTCCGAGTTTTGCTGTCTTTTAGAAACAGGGGGCCCAACTGCCTGGATATATCTTTGGAATACATTTCTCCAGCCAGACCAGTTCTTCCAGCTTAAGCAGTAATGCAAAGTTCTAAGCATATGGCCCTAGACACACAATACTAACAGCAGCATCTTTCTTTGAATACTTTCTGCAAGATCTCCTTGTGAATGTGTTATTTAAAAGCTAAGAACTAGACATAACTGAGCTCTGTTTCAGAGCAAATGTACCAGGGGCAAACATTAGAATTCACAGACACACAACAAAGTGCAGCCTGATACACAGCATGAGTCTAGAGGATCATTGAAATCTAGACTGCATTGCATCAAATGAGTTCTTCCTAAGGGCTTCTCTAGAAAGTTCAGGCTGGCACAAGGCGAGTATCACAAATCAGACCTGGTTCTAGCACCATTTATCCTTGGTTTGGCTCAGAGGACCTGCTGAAGCTGAGACCGCAGAATGTCTTCTGCTCTGTTCTTACTGCCTTCTTAGTAAACGTTTTTATGAACTGCAAATAACTATGCCATAAAGAGTAATAACTTTTGACCTCTAGTGACATTCATGTTTTAGATGATAAAACCACCTTTATCCATTGAATGACTGTTTATCACAGGCCTATTTTGTACCAGGATGGTCAACCACATTGATACATTTAAGGGGTAGCAATGCCTTCTATTGCTATCAACCTAGTGTACAATTAACTAGATTATGCTTACCTTTCTGTAATTTTTCAACAGTTTCTTTTACAAAGAAAACCACCTAAATTACCTAATTTTATTCAACTTTTATATGGAGCTAGTCAAGGAAATATGAGCTAAAGTAAACACTGTTTCAACACTAGTTAATTGGCTGTTTTCTATATCTGATTGACTATCAAAATAAAGCGGATGGAAATGCTCAAGAAATTAAATGCCACAGAATCATATGTATGTTTCTAGGCCTATACCTTTTTCAGGTGTTCAAGGTGAACAGATGCCACATTCACAGGCTGTCTAACGAAAGGTACAATGGCTTCAGCCCTAACTCTTACAATTTTTTTCTAGAACCTTATCTTCTCCTAAATTGCTTGAATTTTTATGATCTATAATGATCTGTGCTCATTTGGTTGACAATACATTCTTCTCTTTTCAAAAATAAAAAAAGGCGAGATCACATAGTTACATTTAATTTTAATTCGTCTAGAAAGAATTTTAAAATTTCCACATTCTTTCTGAAAAGAATATTTTTAAAAGATATTATAAGAGAAAAGATATCTACTTCCTTTTCTAAGTTAAAAACAAAGATTTAATTATGACAAAAAACAAAGAGTTTAAATACATAGTCCTTTTGGTAAATAAATTGATGCAAAATTGTATAAAGAAAAACTTACCTCATACGTTTATGTGGGTCTTTAGGTAACTTCTGGCTGTCATCTTTCACTACAAAGAAAAAATATGAAAGGATTCTGGTTTACCTGGAGATTGAACATACAGCTTTATGTGCACTATTTCCAACGCCTTAATAAAATGGTAATAAAGGAATAAAAATAAGGTATAAAATCTCAAGGAGAGCAAAAGAAAGATGACAAAAGTTTTCAAGATGGAAAGCAGATATCAAGTGGTAACTGTCTTAGCAGGCCACAGAAATTTGAAAAAAAAAAAAAAAAAAAGGCATGATGAGAGGAGACCAATAAAAAGCAAATGGATTTGTGCTTCAGAACCTGAGAAACAGTTCAGGGATTGAAGGTGCCAGATACCTCTCTGAAAGGCGGGGTGAGAGGCAGAGTACAGACACCTAAGACGTATACCCTTATCCTGTGTGGCCAGATCATGACTACTGCTCAGGTAAGAGGGAGGATATTTAACTTCTGGAAAAACTGGGCCAGAGAGACTCAGTACTGGAGGACAGTAGAAACAAATCAGGACAGGAGTATGGTAAGAAACTGAAAATGGAATAAATCATATCGAACAGACAAGATTCCTGATTCTCTCCCCTTGTCTAGCTGTCAGAGTATTAGCTGTGCTCTCTCTCTCTCTCTCTCTTGCTTGTACTTGCGTTCTCTCTCTCTCTCTCTCTCTTCTTTTTCCCTCCACAAGACTGGCAGATCCCTCTCAGGAGAAACAGTTAAGTCTAATGAAATGGTCAGGTTCACACTAAATAATTGTACTATGAAATAAAACCGTCAATAATTCCAGACTGTATTCAGAACTTCCAGTCTTTTTAATAGCCCCTTCATCATATGCATCATACGTCCATCATATGAATGGATAGTAAATGATCACTAGACATTTGAGCAAGGTCAATGCCATGAAAGAGAACAATCCTAACCAGAAAAAGAGAAAAATAGGAAACAGAAAGCTTTCCTCAAAATCTTCCAGAATATACAACAAAGAGATGCATAATAGGAGAAATTTAGTTAAAAAAAATTAGAGGATCAGATCAGTAGACCCAACATTCAAATAAGAGCATATCTAGAAGAGACAATAGGGAAAATGAAGGGAGAAGAAGTTATAAAATAAATCACATAAGAAAGTTTCCCAGAACTGAATGATTAGAGATTGAGAATTTTGATAGCTTATCAAATGTCTTATGTAATGTGGAGGCAGGAAAGGGGAGGATACATCAACAAATGTTATCAAAAATTTTAAATCACTGGGAATAAAAAGAAAGTTTAAAAAGCTTCCAGCAAAAAAAAATCACATGTGAAAGACTGGACATCAGAATGAAATTAGACTTCTCAAAAGCACACTAGAAACTAAAAGGTAGTAAAATATTTACAATTTGGAAAGAAAACTATTTCCAAACTAAAATTTAACCAAACTATGAGCACAAGAGAGCAGCATAATTACATTTTTAGGCCTGCAGAGTTATAAAAGTTTTAACTCCCATGTACTAGGAAGCTCCTAGAAGATGTGCTCCAACGAAACAAAGGAACAGAACCAACCACGAGGAAAATGAGGGATCGAGCAAGTGAGCAGGAGTTCCAACCCAGAAGGCACCAAAAAAGGCCATCCCGGCACACCCGCGAGGGCACCGGCAATCCAGAACTCAAGACACTCAAGACAAAAGGGCCACCCCGGCACACCCGCGATAGAACCGGCAATCCAGAACTCAAGAGGAATGAGGGAGTGCCACAGGAAAGAGGGCTCCAAAAATAAAACAAAACAGACTCAATGCTGATTGAATACTTGCTGATTTTATAGCGTTGTCAGAAAGTTTAGAGGAAGAAGAGATAGTTTACACATAAAAAAGGAATGTAAAATCAGACCTTTTGTACAAGAAAAGAAAGATAATCGTTTATGGTTTATCTATGACAAGTATTTATAAAATATTAATGTAACCAAATCATATTAGGAGGATGAGGGAGAGGAAATATGGGTAGGAATGGTAGTATTAAAAGAAAAATCTTTGTATTTTATAAGATGAATCCTATAAATAATATCTGAAACTGAAAAGCCTGGAAATATTAGCATAGAATAAGCTTAGAAATGTAATGGTAAATGCCAGATGAAACAGCTAAATGTGTTGAAAGTTATTATTGCCTCTGGCAGGCAGCACTAAGGTTTTTAATATTTCATTAAAAACCGATTCCTATTATTTGTCTTCTAACACTATAAACACATATTTCTTTGATAGAAAATAAATACTTAACATTTCTCATTAAAACTAGCAACTTAGTGGCTGAAAAGTTATTGGACTATCTGGTATAATGAAATACAACAAGAAAAAAGAGGTATGTAACCCAAGCAAATAGATCCACACTCTACCACCATGCTGATAAACTCGGTTTTTTAATATCTCATGACATTTGTAAGTAACAGGATATCTATAACAAAGCTGTAATCAATAACAAAACTGGTTCTGAATGATGGTGCTAAAGCTCATGTTCTTTAACAAGTAAGCAACGCTACTGGACTAAATTTTGTTTTCCCCTGACATCCAGAAAGTATATTTATCAAGGGAAGGGGTATTTCTACACCTAACCAAAGACGTATCCTCACTTTAAAAAGAAATGGAAACCTGAAATCCTATGAGACACCACCTGCTTCAATTGCAGAGACAATTTGCCTTAAAATTACTCTATTATTATAAGGATTTTTTAAAATCCAGTGAACAAATTGGCAGCTTGAATTGGAGAAGAATCAAATATCTGTCACAACATTTTCCTAATCACAGGCAGAATATGATGTATTTATAGAATTATCAGGTTTTAAAAAAGTATACAACACAAATTAGTATTATAATCTCCCTAATATTTCTATATTCTCCTTTATTCTAATATTATGACTCATGTCAATTATAGTTTATTTAGATAAGTATCTGAAATGTATTAGATGATCTTCCTTTTTTATTAAAAACTATAGGGATACACTTGGCTAAGAAAAAATAATTACCTCAGGCTTAGCTACCATTACTCAGCTTTACTATTTTTATACTCTCGTATTTTTCTTCAACCAAAGGTTTTAAAAATTATACAAAACTTAGGTTTTAAAATATCAAAACAACTGTGAAAAACAGAAGGTAAATATTACTTGACAATACAACTACTTAGAAGTCAAAATTCACAAGGATGAACTGAAAAAACAGGCAGATAATTGCTCATATGAAACATCTGAAAGCTCGTAACAAATTAGAAAATAAGTAGTAAAACTCAGAATCTATGAGGAAAACATTTGTTATACATTGTCTCCAGACCTTCCTCCTCTGAGTTTTTGTGAACTATTTGAAGAATAAGTTGGAAGATATTTAAAAGGCCCCCTTATCCAATTCTTGGCACTTCTTTGATCAAAGAAGCTCTTTGATAACATCTCTGACAAACGGTCATTTAGCTCTATCAAATAAACACTAGTTACAAAAGAATACTTTTAGCAATAGAGAGTTTACTAACTGCCAACCTGGCCTTGTCCATTCTTTTAAGCAACTTGAATTGTTAAAAATATTTCTTCCTCATATTTGGCCAACTGGGACCTGAATGGACTTTACCATTAAGCATGGTGCAACTATAGAGTCATTTCATCAGTTAGGCCCCCAACTTGGCTATATAATTGATTGTCCAAACTGGTACCCTGCAAGTGAAAGGAGGTACTGGAAATAATTATCCCAGGACTGTTTCAGGCAGTCTGGGGCATGTGAGCACTCTAAGAAAGGAAAAGGGGCCAGGCCACAAGGAAAGAAGGCTGTCAGGAGATGGGAAGGTGGAAGGTCATTGGACCTCTACACTGGGTTTGAGCTTAGAGCTTAGCTTGGTTTTCTTGTCGATACACTGGGGCAAAGACCTTGCTTTCAGGGTAGGCAAACAGATGTTGGGGAAAAGTTTGGGTAATGAGAGACATTTACATGTCTGCATATCACATGCCACACTTAGACTTAGGATAATAACATTAATTCCAGATGACTGATTATGGGAGAAAAGTCCCTGGTATAGTTAAGGTATGCTCTGACACAAGGCAGGGCCAAATCTGCATATTCTAAACTTCAGTTCTGGTACAATCCAGCAGGCCTGGGGAAAGAATGACTGACTTATAGCTTCAGTATTTGTCCTACGTTAGTTTTCTGAAGCAACACAGAAGAAACCTCCTTTTTCCATAGGAAATCCCTTTGAATATTTGAAAACGGCTTTTACAACAGCACTTTCTCTTTTCTTCAATTGGTTAAACATACACAGTTTCTTCAGCCTTTAGAAATGTGATGTTCCAAGTCAAGCCTACTGGTATTCCAGATGAAAGGCCACCAAGCCAGAAAAGGGTAAAATTAGTGTATAACACATACTTAGTAGAAGGGACTTTTCTATTACTGCTTCACATTAAACTTGGGATCAACTAGCTTCCCCAAGGACTTTGTCATATAATAAAATTCTATGGTACTGGAAAAGATGCTTGATCAATATCATTTGATTTGTATCAGATCCGAAAACCCTGTGGAGGAGGAGCAATTGAACTTGGTCACAATTATACAGACCTGGGTAATGGACTGGGGCTACTGGAAGGGAAATAGAAAAAGAGACAATGGAAATCTGAGAGAAAAAGTACTATAAGAAATCAAGGCCTGAGCTGGGCACGGTGGCTCATGCCTGTAATTACAGCACTTTGGGAGGCCAAGGTGAGCAGATCACAAGGTCAGGAGTTCAAGACCAGCCTGAACAACATGGTGAAACCCCATCTCTACTAAAAATACAAAAATTAGCTGGGCATGGTGTTGCGTGCCTGTAATCCCAGCTACTCAGGAGGCTGAGGCAGAAGAATCGCTTGAACCTGGGAGGCAGAGGTTGCAGTGAACCGAGATCTCACCATTGCACTCCTGCCTGGGCAACAGAACAAGACTCAGTCTCAAAAAAAAGAAAAGAAAAGAAATCAAATCCTGTTGATTGGGAAGGTAATGATACCAGCTACTATGCAAGGTTGCTATGTGCTACCAGAAGAAGATGGGGCAGTGTATAAAGGAAATAACTATGTCACTAGGGGCCCAGCTCTCAGTGGCAGGAAACCCTTCTGTGCACAAGAAGCCAGAAGCAGTGCTGTACTACCTGGAGAGAGACAGAGTACGGGGCAATGGAGGCACTGGAGTTAAGAGTCACAGCGAAGATGCTGGCAGGATACCAAGGGTATCAGGAAAACACTGCTCAGTAGAGCAGAAAGACTGAAGAGCTTCAGGCTCTATTTCCACATGGACTCTTAGAAGGAATTCCTGGGGAGGGAACTCTCTGGAAAAAAAAATTGACATCTTGCTAATCAAGAAGACAAGTGGTGCAAATTGGTAAGATCTGGAGTACCATAGGTGAAGTCTGGAAAATGTCAGCTACAGATTGAAGAGTTAAAATTAGATGTCATATCTTTATGATGGGTAGACTAGTTTCATCTGACACCATCTATGCATACGACCATAACATTTAAAGATACTGAGTTTAAGATCCTTGATGATCTTTAAAAAAGGATCACACTGATGGTGTGACAAAAACTTATAGTAGTAGACATCTTAATACCATTTCATTACTGAAAATGGATACAGAAAATATTTCAAATATTCCATTATATAACAATTATTTCTTAGATCACTATGCCATAAATGTTTAATAAATAATTGATAATTGCCAAGTAACAAAAAGTAGGTACTTCTTACTTTGTAATGGCCTGCTGAAAAGTTTTAGAATTGCTCTGTACAGACATTCACTTTCAGTCAGTATTCTGGCTGCTTCCAAATTCACTGGATTCTCTGGCACTGGATTAGAAAGCATAACCTATAGGAAAACATAGACAACATAGAGTTTCAAAAGTAAACTTTTTTAGAGCAAAAAGACAAACTGATATATACAACTTTCAATAAGCATTTATCAAATGCTTACTATATATGGATCTGGAGATTGATTAAAAAATGAGACATAGTCTGTACTCTCAAGAAATCTAACACTAGGCTCATTGTATGATACAAAACCATGAGAGATCAAAAAGCAAGTTACAAGTTTCTTTCTGTAACTTATTCCTTCCTATTATATGCACTTAAATTAAATTTAAATTAAGATTTATAAAAATTTCAGTTGAAGTTGATTAGTATATTTAGACTTCAAAATATTTTAAACAACATTTCAAGTACCTTCCCCTTGAATAACAACGTGATAATTGGAAATGTATCTCATTTGTTATTCAAAAAGAAGTAGTTAGTAATTATGGTCTAAATCTGTATTGCCCATCACTGTAGGCACAACCACAAGTGTCTATTTAAATTTAAAACAAGGAAAATGAAATAAAATAAAAAATTCAGCTCCTTAGTCACAGTAGCAACATTTCAAGTGGTCAATAGCCACATATAACTAGTGGCTACTGTATTGAACAGTGCAGATATAACGGACATTTCCATCAATACAGAAAGTTCTACTGGGTAGCACTGACCCTCACAGGAATACTGAACAGCTATAAAAATATTGATTGTAACCATATGGAAGTTACTTGAGAGACAATGTTAAGTGAAAATGAAACAGGCTATATGGTTTATATAATCATGTGCCACATAACAATGCTTCACTCAACAACAGATGGCATATACCATGGTGGTCACATAAGATAATAATACCAGTTTTTTACTGTACTTTTTCTATATTTAAATACACAAATATTTACCATTGTGTTAAAATGGCCTATCGTGTTTAGTATAGTAACAAGTTGTATAGGTTTGTAGCCTAGGAGCAACAGGCTATACTACATAGCCTAGGTATGTGTTAGGCTATACCATCTTGGTTTGTGTAAGGACACTCCATGATCTTCACACAATGATGAAATGTTTAACAACTCATTTCTTAGAATGTATCCTTGTTGTGAAGTGCATGACAGTATACATACCATAACTGCAACAATGTAACCATTCAGATCATTCATTCATTCATTTTATTTAATATCTACCAAATGTCAGCATTGTCCTGGTTAGGCACTGGGAAATCAAGGATGAATTAGACCTTTTTCCTGATTTTGTGGAGCTTATAGTCCAATAGGAGACGACAGATAAGTAAGCAGTGTGTGCATTGCAGTATTAGTGTTCTAACAGAAACCTGCTGAGGGTACTGTTGGGTGTGTGGCAAAGGAAGCTCCCCTGAAACCAAAGCTATTAATTCTACCTAGGAAAATAAATCAGAAAAGGTATCCTAGAGGAACACTCGTTTGATCTAACTCTTACAACATGAAGAGCTGTTTACTGGACAAACTGAAGAAGAAGGGAGGAGAAATTGGGTTGCCAGGCAGAGGGGAACTGGAGTGACAATTTTCTAAGGTCTAAGACTTTAGAACTCTACGAATGTTTTTTGATCTGAATTGAACCAAGCAATGTGAGTGCAGAAAAGCATGAAGATAAAGTAGGAGCAGAATTGCATGGTGTGTTAGGGACAGTCTAGGTGTGAGGATTAGATATGCAACAGAACTAGAGCTTACACCTGTGGAGAAGGTGGAATCTACCGAAAGATTTTAAATAGAACCACAGGAGAAAAGAGCAGGAAGCTCTTTCCTAGTAACAGCAGAGTTAAGGGTTTTCTTTATAATTATCAGTGATTTCTTTTCCTTCTCATTATCTTAAAAATCTTTTGTAATGTGTGCACATTTGTTTTATTAATGATTTTGAAAAATAAAAAGACAAAAGTGTGTTATCTACTGGCTTTCCATGACATATTTGGCAACACTTTAGTGTCACTTCGCATTACTGTCTAATAGTAAGAACAATCATAATATTAACTAACTAGGTTCAGCATCTGAAATCTGAAAATCCGAAATCCTAAATACTCCAAAATTCAAAACTTTCTGAGCACTGATGTGATGTGCAAAGGAATTGCTCACTGGAGCATTTCAGATTTCAAATTTTCAAATTTGGGATGCTCAAATGATGAGTCTATATAATGCAAATATTCAAAAATTAGAAAAATTCCAAAATCCTAAGCATTTCAGATAAGAAACACTCAACCTGTATTAACTATTCAGTTCTTTCCTTGGACCAGGCACAGTTCCAAATTCTTTACCTGCATTTATTAGTTTCATCCTCACAGGTTTCATGAGGTAACAACAGCCCCATTTTACTGATGAAGAAATTGAGGCATGGAGAAGTGGGAAAATTTTGTCCAACGGTACAAAGATAGCAAGTGACAGAACCAGGATGTGAAGCCAAGCAATTTAACTCAGAGCCCCAAATTTCCCTTTTATCAAATTATTCTGCAATTCAAAATTTTCACCAGTTCATTCTGGTTTGCCCGTACTCATTACATTTTGAAATCATTTTGCTATTCTTATGGCAGACTCTAGTTTAGGTAGATGAGATCAGAATATATCTCAGTTTAAAGGAATCTAAAGGATTAACCCTGGATTTTTGCATATCACACTCATTCCCTTAAATTTTTGGCTCAAATGTTTCTTTCCTAGAACACAGTCTCACACAAGTAGATCCTCAATACACATTTGTAGAATGAATGAATGAACTGAACATTGAATCTTTTTTAAAGATTACAATGTACTTAGTATGCTAAGATGACTACTAGTCAAGAAAGTATTACTTATTTTCAAAAATAAGAAATACAAGAAATGGAATTTATATTATAATTCCATAACCTAAAAATTTAATTATGCCAGAATATTTTATATTCCACATATTCTGGATAATCAAAACGTAATAATTTATCTGCAGACATTATTAGTGATAAGTAAGTCCATGGATAGATTATTGCTAAGCTAGATCTAAGTGGTCAAAGCAAGTGTCACTGAAATAATTCATTTTAGCATCAGATAAGAAAGGAGGATTTTTTAAGAATCTGAAATAATACAACACTGGCTGGATGTGGTGTCTGCTGCCTATAATCCCAGCAACTTGGGAGACTGAGGTAAGTGGATCTCTTCAGCCTAGGAGTTCGAGACCAACCTGATCAACATAGTGAGACCCTTTCCCTAGAGAAAATTAAAAAAAAATTTTTTAATTAAAAAAATTAAAATTTCTAGAGAAAATTTTTTAAAATTTAAAAAAATTTTTTAAATTAAATTTTCTAGAGAATAATTTTTTAAAAATGTGGTCTCAGCTACTCCAGAGGCTGAGGTGTTAGGATCACCTAAGCCCAGGAGGTTGAGGCTGCAGTGAGCCATGATTGTGCCACTGCAACTCCAGCCTGGGTGACAGAGTCAGAGTCTATCAAAGAAAAAAAAAAAACAGAAAGAAAAGAAGAGAAAAGGCACAACACTGAGGTATGCTTCTAAGGACCATGGGTCCAGTGGGTAAAGGTGGCATTTGAGAAACAGGCATCTGAGGAGAGGAGAAAATCTTTGGTATAACTGTTCAGTGGGTTTGATATGAATGCTAATGAGACAGAAAGTAGCTAACTAGCACTGTCAGAAACAAAAAGCAAAGGTGAACATTTTAAGTTGTAGTCACTTGATCCACCTCTCTCAGGAAGCCAAGGTCCATAAATGAAGAAGGGCGTAAAAGGCCTGTTCAACACCAGGAAGTGAAGTTAGGAGCCAAAAGAAAACCTAAGGTTATATTTTCAGAATTGAAACCATCTAAATAATTATTTTCTTCTTTTATAAGATATGTATTCTTTGGTCTTGAGGGGCCTTAACTATCAATTTCACTTTAAAATAATAGTCTTTATAATTTAAGTAAGTTCCACTTTGTAGCCTTCATATAGAAATATTGATTTAAATAAGTTTCTCAAATTCTTTAAATACTTAAATATGCATTGTATATTTTAATTCTTATAGTTTGAACAGTTAGGTAATTAAAAGCAGTAAAAAGAAGATTATAAGCAATCTATTCTTACCTGTAGGGCAAGTAAGATGCTGCTCAATGTATAGTTTGTATTCCACTTCGTAAGGTTGTCCAAAAAAGTTATAGAGGGCTGACCACTATGTGGGTCTACTGTATTAAAATAATACATTAATATTGGCATATATAATAAATTATTATTTAAAACTTACAAACATCAAAATGATAAGCCAGAAAAATGATTTGCACTTACTCTTCCTTTTTTCTAGTTCTCTCTGTAATAAGAAGCACTATATCCATCCCTGGTTCCCATCCATTACCGTGTTGTTTTGGCTGAATGCATAGGTGCCCCTTCTGTTTTTCCTACCCTCTCCTCTAGCAAGATGTGGCCCTGTGACTAAGTTTTAGTTGTGGAATATAAGTGTGCAATTTCTGAATCGTTTTTTAAAGGAAGCTGGTTTTCCTTCTTTTTTTCTCCCTTCCCACTGACTGGAAATGGTGACAGAGTAAATGCTTTAGTCCCAGAAATGGAATCCTCCACCTTGAGGATAGGCAAAACTTAACCTCCAGTCTTGGCCTGTTATATTAAGTTGGAAAGATGTACAGAAGCTTGGCCTATGTCCTAACACAATTAATTTAGTGTTTGGAAAAATAATAAAGTTAAATAAGACAAATAAAACTATACAATGGACTAGAAGAAACTTAAAATGACTATTTGATTTTGTTTTGGGAAAGGATCATCTAAGCTGAAAGACAACTGCAAAAATCCCAAAGGACAAGACTAATAGATCTTAAATATAAATTTATTTTAAATCATAAAAATCTCTAAATCCCAGATGTGAAAAGATAATCCCAGATGTGAAAAGATAGCATAAACAAAATTGAAAATTAATGACAAATGAGAGGAAATATTTGCAGCATCTAGGACAATGTGATAACATTGTCAATTACAACATACAAGTCACAACATAAGAATCAACAAATGTGAAAAAATGTTTACTTCTCCATTATTCAAAGAAGTGCTTATTAAAATAATAGCAAGGCTCCTAACAAATTGGCAAAAAAAATTTCTCCAAAGTTTCAATGGCCAGAATTGGAAGGTACTAAAATGAGAACTTTATATATACTTTTTCGTAGGAGTATAAATACCACCAAAAGGCAATTTGGCTTTTTATATCTAAAGACTTAAAACTGTACATAGCCATCCTTGGAGGGTTTGAAAGCTAGTAAATAATCCTTTTAACCCCTCAAGTTCACAAGTAAATATAAAATAGATCAAGTATTGAAAGATGGAAGTAAAAACATCAGCTTCATTGTACATAACACTGAAATGGAGAATGCACTTGATGAATGGCTTTAATCAGGCTCTACAAAAGTCCCCCTGATTTGAACTTAACTCCCAAACTGAAGGCCTGCCTAAGTTTCCTGCCTGCAGAAAAAGGGACTGTACCCAGAATAGTTAGAAAGAGAGAGTGTTGAGAAAATTTTGGGCAACAAATGCTTAATTCTTTCCTTCATCTCCTTAATCAGATAAGTGACTTCTCTTGGGAGGAGTGATGGGGGGCAAATGAGAAGTCACAAGTTTTCCCATACCTTCTCTCCTAGAGACTAAAGTTCCCTCTACTTTATGGAAATGATATTTATAAAAAAAAATTTTTTATAATAATGAAAATTAGATCCAACTAAAATATTGAATAATAGAGAAATGGTTAAGTATATTGTTGAACAATTTAAGATGATCTTTTGAAAATGTTTAACAATACAGAAAAAAGACATATAGTTTTAAAATTAAAAACCTAGGCCAGGCGTGGTGGCTCACACCTGTAATCCCAGCACTTTGGGGGGCCAAGGTGGGTGGATGGTCAGGAGTTCAAGACCAGCCTGGCCAACATGGTGAAACTCCGTCTCTACTAAAAATACAATAACTAGTTGGGTGTGGTGGTGCATGCCTGTAGTCCCAGCTACTTGGGAGGCTGAGGCAGGAGAATCAATTGAACCAGGGAGACAGAGGTTACAGTGAGCCGAAATCACACCACTGCACTCCAGCTTGGGCAACAGAGTAAACCGGTCTCAAAAAAAAAAAAAAAACCACATAAAATTAAAAGCCTAGAGGCAAAACTTCATCTGCAATACCTCAACTACACAGAAAAAAGTTATACATAGAAAAAAAGAAAATAAATTTGGCGAAATGTTGACAGTATTTTCTCTTTGCATTAGGATTTAAGGTGATTGTTAATTTTTTCCAGCCTTTTCGTATTTCCCCAATGAGAGTTCTTACTTTTATAATCATAATAAAGTTCTTAAAAATAAACATGATTATTATAAGAAACAAGGGTAATAGGAACAAAGCCTCTGATGATAAAAATCTCATTTAGTTCTTACCATTTGGATGAAAAGGAATTGTTAGAAATTTCACAACTGGAGGAATATAGTTGTACTCTGATGTAAAATGTATTGTCAGTTGGAAGACTAAATCTATGATATAGAAATAAACATTTTTACTAAAGTGTCATGTTGTATTGATTAACTGTAACCTGATTAACACTGGAGTTTCTCCCTGTGGTTTAGACTTTCCACAGTTTTATTTTTAAGTAAATTGATTCATCGACTATACAGACTCCTCTGGATAGTATAACAGATACTTCACAACCTATTATTATCTCATGCTTTCAGTCTCTTTCCCACTAGTTCTTTCCAACTACTACTTTGTCCCCTTAATACCCACCCCCTCAATTGTATTTCATATTGACTGAACTCATGTTCCCAGAATCTGCTACAACCTTTCTTGTCTACAAGTGTCTGCTGTGTCATTTACTCTGCCTGAATTTCCTTCTCCTTCTGAGCCTGGCAGACTCTTACACATTCTTCAGGACCCAACTCAAATGTGATCTCCTTGGGAAGACATTCCTGACTCCCTCAGGCATAATTAACTAATCCTCTTCCTCTTCAGCATTCTGTTCAAAATCCATAATAATGTATATTTTATTGTAATTATCTACTGATATGTTTGTCTCCCCTACCTCACTCAAGGAATCTCTTGTTAATCCACAATTGAAAGAAAACATAATCATTACAGTTTATAGTGGCTCAGTCTTCTTGAGATTTTTTGATTTATAAAAATTTGAGGGAAATTCATAAAGGAAAAATTGAGAAGTAACTGGGATTTTGAAGCTAATCGGAACTTTGATAGTTATTCCCTGATCTCATGGAAGACAGAAGATATTCTCAATTGATATGCTTTATTGTGTCTGCATCTTTAAAATGTAAACATTAAGATCTGGCAACAAGAAAAATTCCCCGAATTTCCATCTATGTTGACACATGGCAAAAAAATTATCCATCTAATGAAAAAACAATGGAAATCCTTTTAGAATTTTAGATAACTGGTATAATGCAAACCTATTTTGCATATAAAGAAGAATTTCAGGAAATTTATATAATGCAACCTTATCCTACATAAAAAGAGGATGGGCTAATAATGGTATAAAGACTTTTTAAAAAATAGATTGGCTTTGAAAATACAAACCCTGACAAACTGAATTCTGTAGACCTTCAATTTCAGCTTCCCATTCCATCATATCTTCACTTACAGGCCTAGCAGTGACACCCTTTAAGTTAAAAACAAAATTAAATCACATACACCTTATTAAGTATTTATTGAAGTTTTAAAAATCATATACCAGCTGACACTGAATTCTAAATACTCTAAATTTTCTTTTTTTGATAAGTTTATTTGCTGGGGAGGTGTTACGTGTCTTATGACACAGAAGTTAATATAGATCCCAGAAAACATATGCAATAGTAAATAAAAATAAATCATAAGTGTGGAAATCACAAGTGGGACTAGAAAGTCAAGATTAGGATGTGTGGCTTATATATTCTTTGTGTAAGTCAATAATCAATTTAAGATTCTAATCTTGAAAGAAATAGTTGGAAAGTGTATGTTTCTTCAAAACATTTTATAGCTATATGAATTCTACAGGAATGGCATGAAGTGGAAACACTTTCATTAAGAAAAAATCCAAAATTACACTTATATATAAAAGCAAAGTTTTCCTATACTTGAGGTATTTCTCCAATGGAGGGACAAGAATGTATTTCACAGAAAACCTTACGAATTGTGCTAATACACTTACATAAACAGACAAAAATACTTCTGAGCACCCACATAATTTTTAAGTATGTTAGTGCTTGTCTGGGTCAGCACTGTATCTCTATTATCTTCATTGGATTCTCTTTCAACAGAGAACTACAAAGCACAGGATGAGCAGAAACAGTATCAAATGTTAGGTTATTGCCTCTGGAATGTTTGCTGTTGGACTCCATAATTGTTCCCAACATCTCCAGTGAAGGCAGTACTTTTATAGCAGAGGTAAAAACTGAACAATGCCACTGAACTACACCTGAAGCAACTGTAGGAAGGACTCTATACCTTCCTTCTATGGACAGCTTTCTTTCTATTCTTTCCTTAAGCACTCCCTCTTTGCCCCCTCTTCCATTTTTCATTTTCCATAAATCAGCCTGTGGCACCCACGGACACTGATAACCTCACTGGCGGCATTTAAGGCCAAGGCTATTGCTTCCTTTGTGTTAAAACTATAGAAAGAAGGCATTTATGTGTTATGTTGGTAAAAGTGAGCTGGACAGTAAGTAGTGGAACACAGGAATTAAGAACTAGAGCTTTAAAATCAGAAAACTCTGTAATGGAATCATGGGCCAAATCTTTACAGAATGTTTTTGAGCCTTAGGTTTTTGGTAGGTAAATGAAAATACTACTTATTTTATAGCATTATAATTAATGAGCATAAGCCTGCACCCGCTAGTCACTAACTACATAACAGATCCTGATACTCAGCGCCTAGATCCACATAAATTACTCTGCACAATATGCTCAACATTGTTAGGCATTATTATTTTGAATAATAATAATTATTATTATGAAATACATTAGTGAGATATTTATTAAATTACAATACTGTAGTGGCAAATCAGGTTTAACAAAATTACGACTTATAGAATAAACATGGGTTAAACTGCCTCTTAAAAATTATTGCACAATGTAACACATCCCTCCACGTGCCTAGTACTTACCTTATAATTGTTCTCCCTGAGCTCATGGAAGTCTCTTTGCAGCAAGCGGTAAACTCTGCCGCGCATGATAGACAGCGGAGGGTCTGGCACTCGTCCCCAAATGCCTCAGGTTTACTCTGAGGCAGATGTTTGAAGTTATGGGTCACCTTCCCACAGTTAGTAAACTGATATAAGTTACTTGCTTTCTAGAACCTCGGAAGCCTCCCAAGACAAGTGTCTTCTAAATTTGGGATATCACAATGAGTTTTTTCTCCTGACTTCTCTAAACGAGAACTTCCCGAAGGAAAACTTGGGCACTTCCTCGTCTGCGGCGTTTCACTGCAGTGCCAGCTCACAGCCCAGTCTCAAGACGAACGTGCAAGAGCAGTCGACAACCCCGTGCCGTCGGCGCCTGAGTGGGAGTGAGAGGTGTACGCCTACCAAGGTCCTAGCACGTTGGCTCCACTTCACAGGTGCAACCCGGCAGCCGCGCAACGGAGGAAGCAAATCAGTTGCCACGCAACAGGACCCCGTGGGGCCGCCGGGAGACGGAGGCGGGTTTTCTGATTTGGCCGCCTCTCGCCCAATCAGCGACAGGGGGCGGGCCTCTGGGTAGCTCCACAGCAATCCTACAACAGTTTCCACTTGGAAAGACCAATGAGATTCGTGGTCAAGGTGACACCAACTAGTGTAGAGGATGGTGTCAGGTCGCAGGACCCAGCGTGTAAGTCACAGAAGCCATCACACCAAGTATCTCTTCAAAATTATCCTTCCTTTTTCTTTGAATATCAGAAGATATAATAAGTGACTGGTAGTTAAGGTCTGCGTTTATTCGTAACAGTAACTTATATGGCGAGTTACCATTCACGGTAGTGTGTATGCTATGCCATCGAATCCTACAATCACCCTGGGAAAGTGCTCTAGAAACAGGGAACTGCTTAAAAGTTCTCACATTCTCATCCCTGCACAGTTTCGCACTTGCTGTTCCTTCTACCTAGGCGTTTGCCACATTCCTTCAACCTCTTCAGCCCTCATTTTCCCTTCACTCACCCTTCCTTCAGATTTTAACGACTCTTTAAGGAATCCATTCTTTTGTGATCCCACGGGACCCTTTATTTGCCTCCTAGTTAGGGCATCACAATCAATTGCCTATTGTCTTCACCAGAGTGGGAACTATCGAAAGACACAGTTGCATTGCCAGCGCCAACTACAGAGCCTGGCATCTTTGTTCAGAGCGCTTTCTTTTTTTACTTACTGTTTACTTACTAAGTTTATGGAATCGGGATGTTCAATTAATTAGTCTATTCGTTTTACAAATATTTATTAGATACCACTCTTATGTGAAAGATTCGAATGAAGTAACTGTTTTTATGGCTCCAATATACAATAAACAAGTATACAAAACAAAAATCATGATTTCAGATCTTAATAAGCATTATGTGGACAATAATAAAACAGTAACATGATAGAGAGTGGGGCAGGTCATTAAGGGTTAGAAATGATGGTCAGGGAAGCCCTCTGTAAGGAATAAAGTTTTGAACTCATACATGAAAGATGAGAAGGAGCCTGCTATATGAAATATTGAGGGCAGAGAGTTCTAGGAAAAGGAAAACAGGATATTTGTGAGTCAGGAAAGAGCTTGTCTTGAGAAGGGAACAAGGGAAGGTCAGGGAGGTCCTGGAGGAGCCTGGAAGGGGTGCAATAAAGATGGGGCACTACACAATAGGAAGTTTGGGCTTTATTTGAATAGCTATGGGAGTCCATTGGAGGGGTTTAAACAGGAGAGTGCCATGCTCTGATTTATATTTACATGATTATTCTGGCTGCCCTATGAAGAATGAATTGCTGGGGAGACCACTTGGAAGGATCCCACAATAAACTTCATATCCAGGTATCGCAGCTGAGAAATCACCGAGAATATATTAACTGTACTAAGATGTTGGCACAATAAAATGCTATTATTCTATGTTTCATAAAACTAAATATAAAGGATTTTTTCCTATGAAAATATCAACTAGGATCTAGGATTGAATTTTTTGGCTCTTCTTTCCATCTCATCAGATTTTAACATGGGCTTGTGTAGGACTGGAAATGTCAGGTGAAAGTGAGAAAGTGAGTAAACGACTACCTTGGTGAGAAGGGAACAGACCTGGTTTGGAGATCCTAACTAGGTTTGTCCATATCATCGTGATCCTACAATCTTTCTTCCCCTCTAATGGATTACTGTGATAGTGAATTCAGAATCTTTTGTATTTTCTAAAAATTATATATTTGTTTGTCATGGAAAACATGATATTTTGAAATATGTATACATTATGGAATGGCTAAATTGAGCTAATTAACATAAGCATTACCTCATATACTGAGGAAACCTAAAATCTATTCTCATCTGTTTTCAAGGATACAACACATTTTTATTAACTGTAGACATATGATGCTTTAGCACAATGAAAATCAAGTTGGCAAATGTTCATAGGACTCCCCCACCCCCAAACCTATATTACTAACTTTGACCTCTTCTTGGGACTTCAGACTAGTATACCTACTAATTTATATCCAATTGCCTATTTATCACCAAGCTGTCTCGTCCCGAAGACATTTGAAACTCAAATGTCCAAAAAGAAACTCATTACTGTTTCTCCCAACCAAGCTTCTGTCCCATTTGGAAATTTGAAGTCATCTCTGACTCCTCTTCTTCCTGACTCACAAGACATGCTGCTGTCATAGCTTCTTCTCATGCTTTGTCACTAATGCTCAAATTCATTACCTTGTCATCTCTTGCCTAGCTACAGAACATCTTTGTATTGTACTCCCTGACTCCAGACCTGCCTGTCATGAAACTTGATAGTAATGCATTTAAACTAACATGTGATCGGGAAATTCTCTGCTTAAAATACTTCAAGGGATACTCCTTCATCCCAGCTTATCCTATCTTCATCTTCAGCATGTGGATTTACTTCCAGGGGTATATATAGGTGGGATGGCTGAAATCATGGGCAACTTTATATGTGTCTGTCTGTACATTTGTATGTGTATGCAAATGGGCTTTTTTTTTTTTACTTGAGAAATCACACACTACAGAATTAAATATAAGTTTCTTGAAATGGCAAAGCAG
This sequence comes from Cheracebus regulus, assembly GCA_963574635.1. Classification (NCBI taxonomy): domain Eukaryota; kingdom Metazoa; phylum Chordata; class Mammalia; order Primates; family Pitheciidae; genus Cheracebus; species Cheracebus regulus. The sequence goes on from CAUYQU010035034.1 coordinate 23,498, forward strand.
AGCCTTCCATCATATCTTTCTATTCATCCCTTCTTTTATTGACACACAGGCTGCTTCATACTTCAAGGGCCCACACACCATTCAACTGCATGTCTTTTTCCTGTATGTACCCATCTTGCTTAGGTTCATCATCTTTTCTCCCTGACCTTTCCTCCTCTTTTTTCATGTCGTTAAAAGCTCTTAACACGTCCTGAGAGACATAAACTCCTCCTTGGAGCCATCCTGAACTACTAGGATGGGTTGTGTTCTCATTTGACCTGGGCTCATCTTTGTATATTATCACCACATTATTTTGAAACTATTTGTTTATGGAGTTTTCTCCCCCATTAGAATATAATTTCTTAAGGCCATGGAGACTTGTTTATTCATCACTGCATTCCCAGCACCAAGCACCTGGCTCAGAGGAGGTATCAATATATGCTGATTGAACTGAACTTAGCAGAATAGAAAGTTTTGGGGCCAGGAGAATGACCCTCCATGAAAGAAACAAAGGAAGAGGGTTGCAGAGATGTGAAGAGAAGGATGACGTGGAGAAGCTCAGCCAACTCCATGACATATTGGAAGCTAAAGTCTGGAGGACAGTGACAGAGTAGACAATGAAGTAGAGCACCCTTGAGAGCAAGAGCCATCGGAGCAGAAGGGGCTTGCAGAGCTGCAGCCAGGGCACAGATGATTAGCAAAACCCCCAGGACTCTGAAAAGGAGGGGAAAGGCACCTACAAAGGTCCCACAGCTGGAGGGGCTGAGGGGACAGACAGGTTAAGATTTCCAGAAATATTTTGGGAAGGGATTTTTTGAGAAATACAAAGCTTCCTGCCAATGTGGGGGTTTAGCACTGTTGTGTTTGGAGGTATTAACTAAACAAGATCACAGGTGTACTCACTGGCTGTCCAGCATCTTGTATTTCTCTCTCTCTCTCTCTTTTTTTTTTTTTTTTGAGATGGAGTCTTGCTCTGTCGCCAGGCTGGAGTGCAGTGATGCAATCTCGGCTAACTGCAACCTCTGCCTCCTGGGTTCAAGTGATTCTTCCACCTCAGGCTCCCGAGTAGCTGGGACCACAGGCACGTGCCACCATGCCCAGCTAATTTTTTTTTTTTTCGTATTTTTTAGTAGAGATGGGATTTCACCATGTTGGCCAGCATGGTCTCGATCTCTTGACCTCGTGATCCGTCCACCTCCGACTCCCAAAGTGCTGGGATTACAGGCGTGAGCCACCGTGTCCGGCGTCCTCTCTTTTTTAAGAGAGTTTTCCTTTGTCACTCAGGCTGGAGTGCCTTGGCACAATCATAGCACAGTTTATCCTGTGCCTGCGTGTGTGTGTGTGTGTGTGTGTGTGTGTGTGTGTACCTAGCATGTAGCATCTGTGTAGCAACTGGCTAGGTTTGCCTCCTACAATTAATATTATAGCAGTAGGAGCTGAAGACTAATAGCATCAGCTGTTCAGCCATCTGAGTCACTCGAAATTGGAAATTTACAAGAAGAGGCCCATCTGAAAATATTTTCTCTGCATGGAATCACCTTCCATTTATTACAACAAATGTTAGTTTTAGTAAACTTTTCATATACATGATACCATTGCTGTCATGATCTTGTGACTTCTCACTCCTGAGCCCTGTCTTTCACTGCCTTGGTCATCAGCTTCGTTGTGTTTGGTTGTGGGTTAGATAAACCAACACAATTGGAAAAATAAATCCCCATCTGCAGCTTTCCACTGCTTTAATTTATTAGTCTGGTAAATTGGTAAATAGAATGTGCTTTCAAGGCAGACCTGGGTTCTGTTCTGGCAAACCTGTGTCTTATTAACCTATAAAGATAGTCTTGAAGAAATTACTTAGCTTTCCTGTACCTATGATGTTCTCATCTGTAGTTTGTGGCCAATAGTAATACTTTGCAGGATCATTATGAAGATTAAAAGATATAATGCCTGCCAATGACTCAGTCCCACCTGGCATAGAGTCAGTAATAGCCAACGCCTACACTTCCCATGTGCTGAGCATGCTGTTCTAAGTGCTCTGTGGGGATTAATTTTATCCTCACAAATAACTCTGTAAGGTAGGTTCTCTTAGTATTCTAATTACAGATGAGGAAAACTGAGGCACAGAGACACTAGATGATTTGCCCAAGGTTACACAGCTGGAACGCAACCGAGCCAGGATGCAAACCGGAGTCCATACTTTTAGCCACTAATCTACCCCGCCTCACAAATATCTCATGTTCTACCAAGTGAGCTCTCTGGACTTCTTCAGTAAATTATTGCTACTCTCAATAGCTGTGGAATATTTTTGTCCAGCTGTTATTTTTGTTTTTTTTTAACCATTCTGGCTGCATTTCTACCTGCCATGAAAATGTAAACCCAAGAAAGCCAGACCACTGCTGTATGAAATAGTGCCCATCCGTGGCTGGCCTTCTCCCAGGCTGGCTGAACCTCAGGGCCTGGCCCTGCCTGGGCCCCCTGTGCCAATACTGTGACTTAGAAACACTGTTACTGCTGGGCAGCTCTATGTCCCTCCTATGCTGCTTGCACCAGCCCCAGGCTGCTGGGGAACAGAGGCCAGACCAGGGCTAGTCTGGGTGCCCTGACTCTCAGCTGGCTCTGCCCAGCCACCCAGCCACCCTGGATGTGGCTGTGTCCCTTTGTCATACCCCAGGCCCTGTGAGGAGTCCTCAAGAGGAGCCCACGGTGGGATGGGGTTGACCTTTGCTGCCTGCTTGGATATCTGGGCCTGGCCACCAGCCGTGTTCTTCATGTGTTGATTTTCTTTAGCCCCTGGAATGGTGGGTCTCATCCTTCCCGTCTCGGCTGACAGCAGCTGAGGGCTGCCTCACTGCAAACCTCCCTCCAGTGTCAGTGATGGCTGTCCTTGTCTCAGAATGACTAGGGGCCGACCAGTGTCTGACCAAGGTCAAGGAGCAGGTGCAGGGGCAGCAGGGATAGCTCCAAAGCCAGAAATGCCTTCAACTGCAATGCCCCATCACATCCCCATCCCCAGCCCCAGCTCAGTCCTCTTAGGAACGGAGCAGATAAAGCAGGCAGCAGGGAAGCTGGGCACTGTGTTGCTAATTCCAGTACATTTCTGTGTCTATTGCTATGAAATTAAGTCTGAAAACTTAAAAAAAAATGGTGCCAATATACATATCTGTTAATGAAATGTGTGTCCTATCTTCTCTTTTAGAGTATAAATCCCTTGAGAACTGAGTTTGACCTCTGCAACTTATGAATATACTTGTAGTACTCTGTATGTAGCTCGGAAAATACCAACTATTATTATTTATAATAATAATTTTTAAATGTTAACTTTTAATATTTTCATACATTTAAGGGAAAGTAAATTTAATTAAGTAATACTATATGCTTTCTCAGACCTTCTCTCCCAGTTCTTTCCCCTAAAAAAGACCCATAAGTTTGAAAAGAGAAGTCTTGCATTGTATTTTAATGGTAGGCAAGATTCTAAGATGATTTCCAGGTTCCCTACTCCATATTCAATCCTCGGACTGTGAAGATGATGGATTTTACTGCTGTGATTAAGTTATATGGCACACTGGACTTGAAGAAAGGGAGATTATTCTGGGTAAGCCTGACCTAATCAAGTGAGCCCTTAAACGGGATTAGGCCCTTCCTGAAGTTAGTGACTCAAAGCATGAGAGGGATTCTGTGTAAGGAAGGTTCTCTGTTGGTAGCTTTGGAGATGGAAGGGGACACATGTCAAGGAATGCTGATAGCCTCCAAGAGCTGAGAGTGACCACTAGCTGACAGCCAGCAAGAGAACTGGGGCCTTAGTCCTAGAATTCCAAGGAACTGAATTTTGCCACAACCACATGAGCTAGAAAAAGGACCTGAATTCCAGATCATAGCAGAACCCACCAATACCTTGTAAGGTCCTGCACAATTTAGTCAAGCCATGCCCAGATCAGACTGACAGAACTATAGGCTAATAAATGGATATTGTTTTAAGATACCAAGTTTGGGGTATTTTGTTATGCAGCAATAGGTAACTAATACAACTTCTTATTTAGAACGCATAGCTGCTGATCAACAGAAGTTATGTGGCAAAAGGTCATTCACTGACCAAGCTGAGTTTATTCTGATTTATTGTGAAAAGAACTTGAAACTAGCTTATAGATATTAGCAGAAGACTTTAGACAAGGTAAAGAGATGTGTGGGTATGGAATACTGAAAAATGAAGACCAAAGTAAGGCTCAAGTGCACATTTTCTTCGTTTTAGTTGAGCAAGGCAAGGCAGCTGACAGTGTAACTATTTCCCTTTTGCAATGTTACTGGGGCTGACTCCAGTTTTAACAAGCAGGCATCTCCCTGCTTTGTAAAAATAATTCTTTTCCTCAGGACTCAAACAGATGTTTTCATTTTACTTAAATTAAAACACCATTTTCCTCCTCCACCAGGACTATGTAGCAGTACAAAGTGCTAACGTCCTGTGGATTTGAACCCCCATCCTCCAGAGCAAAAGAAGGCTAGGGATTGCCAAATGTCAACTCAGCTGTGAGAAGTGTTTTAAATCATAATTTGACGTAGGTTATGCTGTTAACTAGAAAACGAAGTGCAGCACACATGCTTCCAGTAACTCTGGTTTCAAATCCTATGATCTCTTCTTTGTCTTGAAGACCTTTTGATGTGAGTTCCCAATATTGAGTTTCTCTGCTTTTAATAATCTTATATTCCTTCCTCAATATAAATGTCATGAAAAATACTGAATGCTAATCTTCAAAGATCAAACGGGAAGAAAGAGGTGGGTAGCATAGTTCAGTGACTGGAGTTCCTGAAATTTCTCATTTGAAAATGTTATTTTGGCTTATAAAAGCCTTGGCTCAAGAAATGCTTGGTTCTTCTTTTAAAGTTGGAGTTGTACACTCCCCCACATTTCAGAAGTATGTTAATTACAAGATAATTAGGTCTCTCTCTATGAGGCACCTGATGGGCAGAGGCTACTCAATCACTATTTGTATCTGTATTTGTGTTTACAGGGAGGAATTCAGAATCAACACTTACTGGCTTTTACTTCGCTGCCTCTGCTTTAGCTAGGGTGACCAACGGACTTGGTTTGCTTGAGACAAAGAACTTTTCAGTGCTAAAACTGGGACAGTCCCTGGCAAACTGGCAGTGACTAGCTTGGGCTCAAGGACCCTTTTAGGGTGGGAATTATGTGAACAAGTCAGCAAGGGCTACTTACTCGTTTTGGGAGCTTGGTGTTTAAAGACAGCCAAATCAATTTCCATGGCAGGCTGGTACCCAAAGCCCACAATCAAAATTATAAAAGTCTTGCTCAGAATTGTTAGGAGATGATTGTAGAGGTGTCTGTGATGAAGGAAAGCAATGCCTGCTTGCGTATTTTACATGCACTGAAGTGTTTTAGAAAAATCAGCTCTCCATTCATTTCCCCACATGAGAATTTCAATTGTTGAATGATACTGCATTCAATAACATCTAAGTACAATTGTGACTCAATCAGTATGTCTATGCAGGTGTTTAAAAGATGTAATTATTCTCGGCTCCTTTCATATATATCAGTTTAATATACCTTTTTATAGTGCTTCCAGTTGCCCCCAAGGATAATTATGGAATTGGATGATGGAGAGACTTTGAGGTGGTAATAGGCTTGGAAGAGGGGGTTTGAGGGATGACATACGGTTTAGGGATGGCTTAGTGATGTGTCCTGAAGCTGTTTTTACTTAGTGTGTATTAGGGGTGGTTTGAAGAGAGATGATAGAAATTATTGAGGGGCTGGCTAAGCCCACCCCCCACCTCCTTGGCACCAGTCCTCTGGGTGTTCTCTGTGATGGCATATACATGAATAATTAAATGGAATCTTTTGTGCTCTGTTTATCATATTAGAAAATAATGTATCCCTTGGTAAAAATTGTTTAAAACATATTAAATGATAACAATCTTACCACTCTTTGAGCACCTACTATGTACCCAGATACTTCTCATATACTCGCATATATCCTCGTTAAATGCTCATGCCAATGCTGAGAGATAAATATTATAGACAAAAATGATAAAATTATATTGACTGTGTTTTTTGAGGACTTCATGGCAGGTGCTCTTCTTATTCAGATTACATGAATTATCTTGTTTAAATCTCACAACAATTCTGCAAAATAGATACTTTTTCAGGTGAAGAAACAGCAGTTCAGTAACTTGTACGAGTTCACATGGTTACCAAGGGGTTAAGGGGAGATTTAAGCCAGACAATCTGACATCAGAACCCTTGGTGTTCAGAATAGTGTAAATGCTATATTTATATCATTTGATACATAAGGAAATGAGATTGCCTTACTTGCTCCAGGTCAGTTAGCTCATCTGCCAGTGCAGTTGAAAAATACATGCTGTATGCTCACATTTTTTTTGTCCAAGTCCTAGGAAAAAGGAGGAACTAGTGATTACAGTGCTATATGCTATGTGTCAGGGATTTATAGGAGATTTTTAAGGTATCTTTTATGGTACATTCTGGAATGGTCCTGAGAAGATATAATTTTTAGGTTCTCCCCCTGACAATTGTGATAATAACCTGGTTTGACAACTATTGCCCCAGTACAGGGATGGCTAACAAGTTTTATTTCTAGCGCCATTTCTGAGTGGTAGGTTGTACAGGCAATTATGTTAAAAATTTTAAGGCTGAATCTGAGTTCAGTTGAGAAGAGCACCAATTAGTGATGTCTGCCATGAATTTGAGGAAAGAAAAGGATATGGGTTGCTGGTGTCAGGTTCTAACTGGGGTCCAAGGGGAATCGGTGGGCAAGTGATGGGTAGCTGGAAAAACACTTGCGGAATCATAGACAGTTTTCACATGGCTTTACTCTCTCTCTGGGCACAAGTAAGCTGTTTGTGCAGCATTAGCAGGGTAATTCTATGTTTTACAGACAATAGTCGCTCCAAGCCAAGCACAAGCTCACATGGGTGATAAGCTATTATGCTTCATGTGGTGTGGTCACATAATGTGCAGGGTTGTGCACCTGCACTACAAACCCACTGAGTCATGCTGCACCAGAAGGCTGCCTCGACCTACTCCTAACTAAAGTGCAGCCATTTCCCTTACACTCCATCCCCTAGGCTGAGAGCATCTTCTGGGCAGGGACACATGCCCATAGGGTGAAGCCCTGAATCCACAACCCACAACAACAATACAGAGAGCAACAGTTCACTACTAGCATCCCAGTTATGCTATTTATGACTATTAGGGCCCAGCGTAGGCCAGAGCCCAGGGATTCCCACCATAACTTCAGTGGGTGACATGTGTTATGCTTACACAGGCCATGACAGATACCCATCCCACAGTAGTGTTACCCCGATGTTGCTCTATGCACTGCAGTGCCTGGGCTGGGGGTACTACATGTTCCCCCACTATCCAGCCCCACCCATCATAAATGCTATGGGCCAGCCAGGGGGTGGGTACACCGTGGGTCTTGTGGTGTCCTTTGTCCAAAGCTTGCTGCATTGCTTTCCAGGCATTAGCCATGGGACTCTTAAGTCTCCAGGCATGTCCAGTTCTCTGCAGACGCTGAATGTAGTTGCCAAGGCAAGCCACCTGCAGCTGCTGCTGGAAGAGCGGTGCGGATCCAACAGTTGGAAACATTGGTCACCTCAGCACAGGTGTAGGCCCAGTCCATGATGCATTTGGAGCATGTTAACATACGGTTGAAATGACAGAGCAGGGACAGGTACTAACAGAGGTAAATGACATCCCTCAGGTAAAATACAGGCTAACCTTTCATCCCTGGATAGCAATGCAGCCACCAAGGGCTTTTGTCTTGGGTGATGGTACCACACTTCTCAGCTCCCCATCGTTCTTTTGAGTCCTGTATCTGTGCCAAAGTCATGGGGAAACTCATAATAGGTCACATGGGCAATACATATATTCCCTGGAGGAGGGTTCCTTCCTTGGCCATTCCTCTATGAACAGTCCACTGCGGGACCATGTATTAAATACCCAAGGAGTGACATGCAAGTCATACTGTATCCCCTACCCCCAGGGAGCTATGATGGCCAACCACCAGCAGTGGAGGGCTTGGAGGGTCCAAGGCCACAGCCAGATTTTCTGTTCCTCTGCCTTGAAGGGTGTTGGGGCTGGTAACAACAGGTTACCATTTGTCCCCATACCTGGTTGGAGGAGGTCATCCTTGATATGTTTATCTGCAACTGGATGGGGATGGCAGCCCAGTGTAACAAAGCCTCCGCCAGGGCCAGGCCACCTTTCCATGGCTATTCATTCAAGGTTTGAAGTACCAGGTCCAGCCTGGAACTCCAGCCCCATAAAGACAGGGGTGTGACATGCAAGTGTAACCCCTTCTTTAAGAGCCCGCTATACCACTCAGTCATATCCGCAGCTTCAGGTTGTATGGTACCTGGAATCCCCACTTTATGTCCATTTGTTATGGCCGTTTTTGTACCTGTTGTCCAGTGAAATGTGTTCCCCTATTACTCTCAACAGTTAGAGGGTGACCATCCAGGGCACATAAGTGTTGCAGAGCCTGGATGGTGTGCTGTTGGTCAGCCACCCTGCAAGGGTAGGTGAACAACAGGCTTGTGGCCATGCATATACCCTTGCGACTTTGGCAGTGACCTGATGTAGTCTACTTGCCATCTAGTCAAGGGCCCTATCGTCACTTGTTGTGGTAACACTGGGCAGCTGCCTCCGTTTAGGGTATGTCTGAGCACACAACGGGCATTCCTGTCAAGCCTCCCAAATGTCTTGCTTGGGCAGGAACAAACTTTAGGCCACTTAAGACTACTCCTGACTAAAGCATGGCCATTTCCCTTACACCTGGGTTTGCTACACAGGTGTATTCTCTATTCACTCAGATATTCAGCTGCATGGTGGATCATATTATTGTTCCCAACTATTCACTTCCTTCCCTGCAAGAAGATTTTATATTTCTGCTTATGACTATACAACTTGCTGGACCTCTCAGTAGGTGGAGATACGTCCATGTCCTGCAGTCAGATTTGGCCTCAGAATTTGTGTTGACTGAGAGGATGTGACATCTGGCTTGTCTGGACAGAAGTTTTTGAGTGATTGTGTTTCAGTTCTGCCTCTTGCTGTTTCCCTCTGTCATGAGAACACTTTGTCCTTCAGAGACCTGGAAGCAGGACCACTGTGGCAGACCTACTTCTACTGATAGACATGAGTGAGAAATAAACATTTGCTCTTGAAAGGCAAGCCACTGGGATCTTGGAGTTGTTTATTACTGCAGCCAAGCTGACCAATACAGTCAATATTGGCCAATTTGGAATGGATCAGTTTGAAATTGATAAGTTAAAATCAATTCCCAGTGAACTCTGGAAAGAAAAATAAGTCCTAAACTGTCATTTTGTCTGAATATTAGTTTTAGTCTTATGAGACTGACTCTTGGTAAACTACCTAGACTATGCCCGTAGGGAGTTTTAGTTCCTTTTAAGTGACTTTAATGAGTGTAGACTCAAAAGAAGCCTTTCAGGGAATTGTATTAAAATAGGCCCAAATGATAACTGGACTAATTTTTTTCTAATGCCCAAGGACTGCAGTAGGTAAGGGGTCTGTCCTGGACCTATTTCTGATGCAAGGTCCATATTCGTGTAAGGTTGGACAGAGCTTAAGCATTAATCTATGGCTTTGCATAGGTAGTTCTGTTGTTTTGTGTATGTTTGGGTTTACAGTTGGGAGCACAAGTCCACGAAGATTGACATTTAAAACTGCTCTCCTTCAAATTGAATATTCTCTGAATTATCTTTATTTCAGGATGTCAAGATATTGTCCTTTTTAAAAGTGTAAGTAACATCCCATCTGATTTTAAAGAGGGGCATTTTAAAGGGCCTTTCTCTTAAACATTATTAGATAAGAATTCAGTAGCACACAGCATAATGACATTTCAGTCAACAACAGGCCATATTTAAAACGGTGGTCCCAAAAGATACTAATGGAGCTGAAAAATGCCTATCACCTCATGATGTCATAGCCATCATAACACTGTGAGTGCAATGCATTACTCAGGTTTGTGGTGATGCTGGTGTAAACAAATGTACTCTGCTGCCAGTCACATAAAAGTATAGCACATCCATTTATGTACAGTGTGTAATACTTGACAATAAACAACTATGTTAGTGGCTTATGTACTTGCTGTACTAAACTTTTGATTATTATTTTATATTGTACTCCTTCTACTTATTAAAAAAAAGTTAACTGTAAACAGCCTCAGGCAGATCCTTCAGGAGGTATTCCAGAAGGCGCTGCTGTCATAGGAGATGACGGCTCCATGTGTGCTATTGTCCCGGAAGACCTTCCAGTGGGACAAGTTGTGGGGGTGGAAGACAGCGATACTGATGATCCTAATCCTGTGCAGGCCTAGGCTAATGTCTGTTTGTGTCTCCGTCTTTAACAAAAAAGTTTAAAAAGTAAATTTAAAAAATTAAAAATAGAAGCATATAAAGATATAAAGAAAATATTTTTGTACAGCTGTATGTGTTTGAAGCTGTGTTATTACAAGAGTCAAAAAGTTAAAAAAATAAGAAGTTCATAAATAAAAAGGTTAATTTATGATTGAAGAATTTAAAAATAAATTTGGTGCAATTTAAGTGTACAGTGTTTATAAAGTTGACAGTAGCGTACAATAATGTCCTAGGCCTTCACATCCACTCACCACTCACTGACTCACCCAGAGCAACTTTCAGTCTTACAAGCTCCATTCATGAAAAGTGCTTAGATTCACAAATACTTGCCATTGTATTACAATCGCCTACAGTATTCAGTACCATAACATGCTGTACAGGTTTGTAGCTTGGGAGCAGTACGCCATAGTCTATATAGCCTAGGTGTGTAGTAGGCTGTACCATCTAAGTGTGTGTAATTGTACAATGTCATGTTTGCACAGTGACAAAATCACCTAAGCACATTTCTCAGAATGTATCCCCTTTGTTAAGTGACGCATGACTTTATTTACTAACATAGTCATTTGGGAAGGTATCTTGCCAAGCCCGGTCAGCAAATGTTATGGTACTCGTTTGTGAGTAAACAATTCATACTTGCTTAAGATTTAACTAGTCATAAATACATCCGCAGATCTTCTCCCTCTATATGTCTATATTTTTAAGCCTTCCCAGCCTAATTTCCCAGAGGATTACATTGACCTTGAGTGCTTTGATGGTTTGTAAGGCTCTCCCTTTCTTGAACTAACAGTGTCCTAATATTGTTAGCATTTATGGTAACAAACTTCAGTGCAGTCATATTTTGGCTGCAAAAACCCTTTCTTGTGTGTGCTCCCTTGTTCCTTCTCCTCTAATCCAGCACTTCCTCTTTAGCATTAGAGCTATTGGTGTATAAGAAGAGTAGGAACTGCACCCCAGCACCTCCCTTGGATCCCTCTTTCTGTCTTTCCTCAGAGCTTTCAGCCCTTTAAAGGCAGAGGAGAGCAAAGCCCGAGCAGAGGAGCACTCATGGCCAGCCAGAGACTGATGATGGACTGCAGCTGGCCAAGGAAAACAGAACAAGCCACAGGTGTCTGCATCCAGCCAGCTGGGTCAGGGCATCACAGGAAGAGCAAGGGAGGGAGGGGGGGCCCTGCAGCAGCTTCCTGCTTGATGCTTACTAGGGCTGGGCCTGTCCCTCCTCCCAAAGACCAGCCTATCCTTGACTTTAACTTAGATAAGTTGCAACACAGAAGGGATTTTTTTTTGTTTGTTTCTTTTGTTAATCATCAGTTCGAGGGTCAAGAAAACGTGTACTAAGAAACCAACTTCTCTGAGCTTGTCTGTATGAAGGAAAAAGTGGCCACTAGCCAAGAATTTAGGTCTCAGGTGAACTGGATGAGGAATATCTTCCTCACAAAAACTAGATGTCAGTTTTCTATCCAAGGGAACAACTTCAAAAATATAGCTAATTGTCAAATGGCTAACACAAACAGCTTTTAGTGCTGAATTTTAAAGTAAAACTTGATTTTCCTTGAAGGGGAATAAAAGGGCTAAAATGTTATGAAATGCTTATATATACATTACTAAGAATGTAATAATCTCCCACCCCCATGCCTTTAAATTTGGTCAGTTCTTGATCTTTAGAGTATATCAGAATCACGTGAGTGCTTGTTAAAACTCAAATTTCTGGGTGTCATCCCCAGAATTTCCTCCTTAGCATTTGAGCTATTGGCTGAAAAAAATGCTGTCTAAATTAAGAGGATGAACTTCACCCCTAGCACCTCCCTTGGATCCCTTGATTTATTACTTCAAAACGGGCCCTGATAATTTGCATTTCTTATTTTTTATTTTTTAAATTTGAGATGGAGTCTCACTCTGTCACCAGGCTGGAGTTCAGAGGCATGATCTCAGCTCACTGCAACCTCTGCCTCCCAGGTTCAAGCAATTCTCCAGCTCCAGCCTCCCGAATAGCTGGGACTACAGGCGTGCCCCACTACGCCCAGCTAGTTTTTGTATTCTTTCAGTAGAGACGGGGTTTCACTATGTTGGCCAGGACGGTTTCGATCTCTTGACTTCATGATCTGCCTGCCTTGGCCTCCCAAAGTGCTGGGATTACAGGCGTGAGCCACTGTGCCCAGCCGATAATTTGTATTTCTAAACAGTTCCAGGGTGCTGCTGTTTCTTTGCCTGGGAACCACACTTTGAGAACTACTGGGCTAGGTAATCACCTTGGAAGATGGGTAGATAAAAGAGTTCCTCTTTATTCAGCATTGTAGTAGGCATTATGGGAAGGTGATGGTAGGAGTTTGCAGATGTTGGTGATTAGGGAATTAAGGGAATCTCAGTGTTCAAGGGATTGGGGATGGTGGAAGAATCGAGAGCCTGGGAGATATAAGAAGGAAATGGGAGTGAAGGGCAGGCTGAGGAATTCAAGTGAGAGAGAGAAACCCAGCCTGACACAGATCTCACTGCCATGTGAAGGGATTGCTTTATTGAGTTTGATTGTTGAGGTGGTGACAAGAGCTATACCTAAAACAGATGGATAAGGCACTAAAAGTTTTATTGTACTTCTTTCTATTTTAAATAGCAGAAATGGACAAGTTCTTTGAACTTTCATAATGGTATTCATTTTCCTTGACCATGTGTATTAATTGCCAGGTGAGGAACACTTTCTTTTGGGCCAATAAAGTCATAAAGATAAGTTGTGACAATTAAATGGCCACATCTATTTTATCAGTATGGTAGGAAGCTAAGTTGGACATAATAAGACGTACATAGACTCTTTAGACTCCAAAGAGGTGACTTTTGATATCTAAGGTTATGTGGAAACAACAAGACAGAAAATGAGGCAACTGTATTCTTAAAACCAAATTTTTTTTTACATTCCATTGGTTGTAACTATTCAATATATTATTTTGATTTTAAAGATTCAAAGCTTGCCATATATAGGTGGATAGTATTCAGTTATGAAATCACTAGGATTCACCTCTCCACCTATGGTTGTTAGCAAAAGAATGCCCAAGTCTGTTTTAAAAGCCTACTGAAGAAAAAAAAAACCATTTTAATGAAATAACAGCAAATAGGAATTGTGATTGCTCTATGAAATGTAAATTTTAAAATTCCCCAGGAGAGAGATCCAAGATGGCCGATTAGCAACAGCTCAGGATTGTGGCTCCCAGGGAAAGCGCAGAGAGCAAGTGGATGCCGCACTTTCAGACGAATTTTTGTTGCCCACAGACTGGGAGATTCCCGGCGTAAGAGCCCCACCAGTCGCCAGCGCGACTCTGTTGGCTGGCGCAGCTGTTTTGCCGGCGCCCTGGCGTGGCGCTTCTCAGTGCAGAGTGTACGGGACTGGGTGCCCTTTTAGTCGGGCTCGGCTGGTCCCATCTCTACAAGGAGAACAGCAATTGGAAGCGCTGAGGACTGAGAGTTTCACAGCAAGCACAGCCAAACCCAGGAAGGTCCTGCTCTGTGGGGAACGGGTGTCTGCCAAAGGAAAACTAAGAAAAACTTCATCAGCGGGTGGAGAGAGATCCAAGATGGCCGCTTAGCAGCAGCTCAGGATTGTAGCTCCCAGTGAAAGTGCAGAGAGCAAGTGGACTCTGCAATTTCAGACGAATTTTTGTTGCCCACAAACTGGGAGATTCCCAGCAGAGGAGCCACACGGGCCACCAGCGTGACTCTTTTGGCCAGCGCAGCACTTCTCAGTGCGGAGTGTACGGGACTGGGTGCCCTTTTAGTCAGGCTCGGCTGGTCCCATCCCCACAAGGAGAACAGCAATTGGAAGCGCTGAGGACTGAGAGTTTCACAGCAAGCACAGCCGAAGCCAGGAAGACCTAGCTCTGTGGGGAAGGGGCGTCCACTGAAGGAAAACTAAGAAACAGAGAAAACTTCATCACCAACAAGGCAGACATCCACTCAGAGACCCAATCTGAAAGTCAGCAGTTACAAAGACCACAGATGGATAAATCCACAAAAATGGGAAGAAACCAGTGCCAAAAGGCTGAGAACACCCAAAATCAGAATGCCTCTCTTCCTACAGGGGATCGCACCTCCTCATTAGCAAGGGAACGAGACCTGATGGATAATGAGTGAGATGATCTGTCAGAATAAGGTTTCAGAAAGTGGATAATAAGAAACTTCTGTGAGCTAAAAGAACATGTTCTAACCCAATGCAAAGACACTAAGAACCTTGAAAGAAGATTTAATGAAATGCTAACGAGAATGGACAACTTAGAGAGGAATATAAGTGAATTGATGGAGCTGAAAACACAACACGAGAACTTCATGAAGCATGCACAAGTTTAAACAGCCAAACTGACCAAGCAGAATAAAGTTTAACAGAGGTCGAAGATCAACTGGATGAAATAAAACGAGAAGGCAAGATTAGAGAAAAAAGGGTAAAAAAGAATGAACAAAGTCTCCAAGAAATATGGGACTATGTGAAAAGACCTAATCTACATTTGATAGGTGTACCTGAATGTGAAGAAGAGAATGAATCCAAGCTGGAAAATACTCTTCAGGATATTATCCAGGAAAACTTCCCCAAC
>CAUYQU010035035.1:0-66506 GCA_963574635.1 Cheracebus regulus
ACATACAGTTAGACAAACCTGAATAAAAAGTTAAAACCCATCGGTACACTGTATTCAGACCTTTCTTATAGGCAAGGACACACAAAGACTTAACATAATGGGATGGAGTTAGATCTACCAACCTAATGGAAAGAAAGAAAGAAAGAAAGAAAAACAGATTTGAACTCACACCTGAAACAAGCAAATTTAATAAATATTTACAGAACCTACCACCCCATTTCCATAAAACATATATTTTTTCAATATTAGACCTATTCTAAAAGTGATCACATAATAGGAAATAAATCACTTTTTAGTAATTGCATAAGCATTTTACAGATTTAAATGAAATCCTGAGCAATAGAGCAAGATTCTCGTTCTCTCTCCCTCTTTCTCTTTCTCTCTTTTAAAAAAAAAAATAAAATAAAAAAAAGAAAGGAGTAACTATGCGGGCAAGGATGATTTACTCTGATTATCATTAAGTCTTGAGGTTGCTACTATATAATAAGGTTGGTGGAATACATTTGGAACCCAGGAAATTCACTGTGGTATTACCTGGGGCTTTAATATCCAGTAATAACTGTCAATAGACAATTACAGTAATTGTGTTCTGTTGGTGTTAATCTGGGGTTCAGAACCTCAGAAATGTACCTCAGGTGAAAGAAAATTAGAATGGATGGAAGAAGACAGAGACAATGAAAACCAGCTGTGTTCTTGGGACCAACGGCATCATCTTGTCCTACTTGTCTGACTTGTGCCACTATTCCTATGTTGTAACTCTTTTTGTTTTATTTTAGGTTTCTTCAAATATCCTGAGTAAGCAGTGACAGATGGAGTGAGCTTCATGAAGGGAGAAAATGAATCTGAGCATTGCAAAGGGTGATGGTAGCAGTCACTGAGAGTCCCTTGCATATGTCCCTGAGACATTATTGCTTTGCTGTAATAAAAATTACTTCCAGCTGTCAATATCTGCATCTTGGCACCAGAGAGGTTTCTTTTGGAACCATGGAAGTCAGTTATTTTCACATTCCAGAAGTACCAAGAAATAAACATGTCTCCAGAACAGCCCTTAACCAATGATTGTAGGAGATGGTGTGTAAATACCCCAGTTCCCTGTCCTTTTAAGTGAGATAATTTTCTGCTGAGTGTTTTTCACCATTTCACAGCATTTTCCCTACAGAATTATCTTTTGTTTGTTCTCTATGATACTTGGTTTAGTAATTCACCCTTTATTGGCTGACCCTATTTCTGTGGAAAACTTCTCTATTTTTCTGTTCGTATCTGCTGCACCCTTCAAATAAACTACTTGCTGTGATATTTTTGCTTATTTTTTTTGACTCAAATAAACATTATGTAATTTTCCTATGAGTATAAGGTGAATACAATAGTTTTGTTAGGAAATACTGGAAGAAGATAAAATTGAAAATTTTCAATTTCATTGTGTATAAGAATTTTTGATTTTCTTGCATATGCCAAAGAATAATGTACATATAAACACTATTAGTATATAGTATATATAGAGAGAGACTATAAAAAATAGTGTATATATATGTGTATATATATACACCAAAGAATAGTGTGTGGGTGTATATATATATATATATTCTTCTCCAGTGAAAAGCTTTTGTCTGCACTGTGTACTCATAAGAACTTTTGAGCTCCTTGACTATACTAAAGAATAGTGTATTATATTATATAGTGTTATATAATATGGTATATAAACATATATATATATACACTAATAGTATATATATATATATGCACTATGATATATTCAAGGAACTCAAAATTATACAAAAAGAAATTGTATATATGTATACTCACATATATGAGTACAAAGTGCAGATAAAAGTTCTTCATTGGAGATATGCATTTACGAGTTATAGATTTAGATGTAGTCACTGAATATTTGAATGATGTCTTCCAGAAAGAGATTATAAAGTGGAAAAAGCAGAGGATCTATAATTGATTTTTAGGAATTTTAACATTGAATAGCCTTGTAGAAGAGGATGGAGATACAAAATAAACATACACAAAGTAGTCAAAATGTGGGGAGAAAAACAAAGAGTGTTAAAAGTAAGAATTTTTTTTTTTTAGACAGAGTCTCACTCCATTGCCAGGTGCCAGGCTGGAGTGCAGTGCTGTGATCTCAGTTCACTGCAATCTCTGCCTCCCGGGTTCAAGCAATTCTTCTGCCTCAGCCTCCCAAGTAGCTGATACTACAGGCGCGTGCCACCACGCCCAGCTAATTTTTGTATTTTTAGTAGAGACGGGGTTTCACCATGTTGGCCAGGATGGTCTTGATCTCTTGACCTCGTGATCCACCCGCCTCGGCCTCCCAAAGTGCTGGGATTACAGGTGTGAGCGCATAATCCTGAGGTGGGATTACCGCGCCTGGCCAAGAATGTTTTAATAAGGAATGTCAACCATTCTGCTGAGACAGCTAGTAAAGTAAGAGCTGGATAATACCTACTGATGTTTAGAAATAATAAGGTTTCTAAGTATTATTGATGTTTAGAAGTACTGAGATTGCTGGTAATTTTCGAAAGAGTAGTTGCAGGGGAAGGCAGAAACGAGAATTCAAATTGCAGTACGTTGGCAAGTGAGTAATAGTTTCAGAAATGGAGGCTGTGAATATTGTCAACTCATCCTAGAAGTTGGCCGTTCAGTGGGAAAGGAAAGCTAAGGAAGCTGATATTGAAGAGGAAGGAAAAATTGGGTGATTAAAGAAAAAAAATCTGCCCAGGACACATTCCTTTTCCAATCTGTTTTCTTTTGAATTTACTGCTAATGTTTATTATTAGCATTGCCATCATTCTAAGCATCTTGAAATAGGTTGTATTTTTTTATTTCCTTTTATTTTTTACTCCTATATGGAATGATCGGTTGACTTAACAATTTTCACATACCTTTTTTTTTAATTAAATATATGTTTATGCCTCCATCACCTTTACTTATCTCTTAATATGATTCTTCATCATCTTTCTCCTTCTTCATCAGTGCTGACAAAGTATAACTAATGAATTATAGACACGAATATCAACTCAATGAAAGCTTCAATAATTACTCAGATTATTTAAATGTTACTTAGTGGCTCCAACCTACTTAATGCATTCTTATCCTTTTCCATAAATTCTATGAATTTGGCACTTCCATACCTTTTCTTATGCCATCATCTTTTTTTTTTTTTTGAGATGGAGTCTCTCTGTCGCCATGCTGGAGTGCAGTGGCGTGTTCTCGGCTCACTGCAACCTCTGCCTCTCTGGTTCAAGTGATTCACCTGCCTCAGCCTCCCGAGCAGCTGGGATTACAGGCACGTGCCACCACACTCAGCTAGTTTTTGGATTTTTATAGAGACGGAGTTCCACCATGTTGGCCAGGATGGTCTCCATCTCTTGACCTCATCCTCTGCCCACCTTGGCCATAATCTTTATATTTCATTCTCTTTCTATTACTCATAGAATTTTAGGTTTTGTGTGTCTTCAAGCTTATGTAATGTGGGGTCCATTTTTTCCACTAAATAGTACAAAGTTTAAATATAAATGTGGTTATAAATCTAGGTATTTATTCAGAAACACAAAACTGTTACAAATTTTAAAGGGTGACAAACACTATAAACATCACAAACTCCAAAATAATTATGTTTTTATTAATTAATTGCTTGATATTTTTGTATTTACTTCACTTAGATACATACACATTGATGATCTCTTCGAATGAAAATGATTTTATAATATTATTTTCCTTAGAGAAATTACAGTTAAATCAATCTTCCCTTTAGCATGATTGGCGGGATATTTTTATTATTAAAAGATGAGATGCATAAATATGCTGTACCATATTTTTTTTTTTGTATAACACTGCTGAAAGTTTGATCCTTTGAACAGAAGAGTTCTGAAAAAAATTATTTTTTGAATCCCATTAAAACAGGGAGGAAAAACTCAGATTTGCCTTTTCGTCATTTTATATACCACGTTATCAACTAGATTCCTGACAGGATAGAAGGTCCATTCTGACTGTGCGTTGAGGCAAACTCTTATCTTCTGCTTACAGTTTTCCATGTCTGTTTGATGTTTAGAAGAAATTTTCACGGAATATCTTCTTGCTCCATATACTATTTTTCTACACTAACCGCATACTTAAAATTCTCAGTGCTTAAAAAGCGTGAATAAAGATACGTCTAACGATCCTGCACTTTCACGTCATAATACCACACATGTCGTCTATACGTTAAGGGCAGAAAGAGATATTCCAGGAATACATTTCTACGTTAGTTCAGTTATTAAATAATTGACACAGAAGTGGCTAGGAAACACACAATTATATCATTAAACCCCAAATAAGTGCATTCTCCATTCGACTCGCTCTTAGCCAGATTCCAAAAATATTCGTGTTCACTCAAACACTACATAAAATAAGAGCAACGACGGGGAGTCAGCGTGTAAAGAGAAAATAATCTTCACAGCAGTTTAAAATTGCATTACAGAAAGATTTTACCTTGTAATCATATTGTTTTGCAAAACACCCTCTACCCAGAGTTTTGGAAGATTCAGTGCAAGCAAAGGAATTGATGCTTAAACTTACGCTTTATTCACTTCATAGTGAACCTCTCTCTCCTATGATGCGTATGTACTCAACATGCATGATCTGATTTTTCACATCACCTGCAAATTACAGGTTGGCTACCACTTTTTCTTTGAAGAAGCTGTAATCTCTCCTGAGCTGAACTACCATGGCAATTTATTTCCACTTCTCTGAATGATACTTCTGTCTCCTCTTTCTGACTTGTCTTACCTCCTCTCCTTCTCTCCTTCTCTATACTTTTCTCTTTCTGTATATGTCATCAAGTTATTGGCCAGGGTTAGGAATATATATACACACACACTACAACCTTTGTAATGACATGGCCCCTGCAGAACAGATTTATTTAAATTGCCCACAATAAACATAGCATTTAATGTCAACTTCAGCAGATATCCAGTGAAATATTTGCAACCGTATCAAATAAATAAGAATATTAAATTTGAACATGATGACAAAAAGGTTCAAAGAAAGAAATCAAAGAAATAATTTCAAAGAAGACTAGTAAAAAAAAAAAAAATACATCAGTACCAGAAACAGCAGCCTGGTTTGCCTCAGGAAGAAAAATCCATAGACTGATGTATAGGATTATTAGGTGTCAACTTGATTGGATTGAAGGATGTCTAGATAGCTGGTAAAGTTAAAACAATTTCCGGGTGTGTCCATGAGAGTGAGGGTGTTGCTAGTGGAGATTAACTGGGAGAGGAAGACCCACCCTCAGTGTTGGTGGGCACCATCCAGTAAGCTGCCAGTGAGGCTAGAACAGAGCAGGTATAAGAAGGTGGGATATACTGGCTTCCTGAGCCTTCTGGCTTTTATCTTTCTCTGGCACTGGTTGCTTCCTGCCCTTAGACATCAGACTCCAGGTTCTTCGGCCTTTGGACTCTTGGACTTACACCAGTGGTTTGCCAGAGGCTTTTCTCAGGCCTTCGGCTACAGACTGAAGGCTGCCTTGTCGGCTTCCCTATTTTTGAGGCTTTTGGTCTTGGACTGAGGCACTACTGGCTTCTTTCTTTCTCAGCTTGCAGCTGGCCTATTGTGGGACTTCCCCTTGTGATTGTGTGAGTCAATTCTCCTTAATAAACTCCCTTTCATATATACATCTATCCTATTCTGTCCCTCTAGAGAACCCTGACTAATACACACAGTGAGTAATTCCTTAGCTTTTCTACAGTTTCCAATCACAACTCCTAAGTTCCCAGTATCTAGCTGAGAGTGAAGAAAACAGGCAAGGTATTTCTACTCTAAAACCATCAGGCCAAAGCTGCAGCAAGCATATGTCTCTTTGGAGACACATCTCCTAAACTACAGCTTAACTGGAAAAACAAAAAGTGGGTACCCAAAAACTGCTCAGGCAAGGAAAACAATGTAAATATAGTAGAAAACCAATTGCATCGGTAAATATAGGCTAAGTTATGCTACAGTAAAACTTCCACAGGAATCTTAGTGAGTCATAGCAACAAAATTATATTTCTCTTTAACAATGTATGTCTATGTTGGGTTGACTATTGCTTTTTATGTTATAGCCACTGTGGGACCCAGGCTGATGAGCAGCTGCTACACAGTACATTGCTACTCATTTGGACAGAAGGGAAAGAGACATGTCAGCTTGTGAACTTCTGCCCCAAAGTGACTCATGTCTCTTCTACCTATATTTCATCAGTCAAAACAAGTCTTAAGGTCACATCAAAGTTCAACAGGGCATCATCTTCTCACATGAAAAGGTGCTACAGGGACAGGAACTGGCACTTTTGGCAATAAGTAATATAATCTACCATACTAATAGACTGTATTTTATCCATGCCATGTTTTGCCATGACCCTTGATTCCTCTTTCAGAGATATGTGTTTAGAAACATTCAAACACTTTCTATTTAGAAATCCATTAAGGTACCAATAGATTGATCCCAACAAAAAGGTCAACAATATTTGAGTGGCAATTTAAAGCTTTCAAAGCACTTTCAACTAAATATCTAATTTGTTCTTTCAAAGTTCTCTATGAATATTTGAACTCTAAACTTTGATCTCAAATTTATCTATTCTTTTTATTAATCCATATTGTACTTATTTCCAAGTAAAAATATTAGATATGTAGGTATTTTATTTCTTTTTAGTGTTTCATGATTTGAATTAGATCATAGTAAACTGGGATTAATAAAAATTATTATTAAAATATTTCTGGATTTATTAATTCATCTGTATTTCCTTTGTGTTCTATGTTATATCCTTTTATTTTCACACCATCTCCTGTGACAATTTTTGTACTTGTTAATAACCTATTGTCATGAGCAAATCCTACATATTACCTGTCCTGCTGCTCTTTTAATTTTCTTTAAGCAGGCCATTGCTATTTCATAATTATCCTGCTTTCTTAAATAATTCTGAATCTCATTTCCCAAAGTCATTCTCTTCACAGACTTTGTATAGGAATTTAGATGGGTATAATTATGGATTGTAAGAGCCTGAATAAACCCTAGAGTTTATGGAACTCTTTTAAAAGATGACATAACAGACACAGAGAGATAGTGACTTGCCTGAAATATCAAAAATAATTAGGTATATTAATAGTACTATAACTGAGGTCTTTCCATTTCTGGTGCAACAGTCTCTCTCATGGTCTGCCTTTCTTTTGCTTCCTGAATTAGCATACCATTCTCAATCTGGAGCTTTAGTATTTTGGTCTAGACTTCATTTTCTTGCCAAGTCCACTCTTCACTCTGTGTTGGTCCTATTCTCTGTGCGCAGGCTGTCCTCTACCTGGCCCTCCCGCTTCTGGCTGAGTTTAGCCCATGGCAGGCACCAGTGACAGTTGAGATCCTGGAAAGAGTGAGAGATCTGTGTTTGTGTTCTTATGGCTTCTTGCATGCTAGGCTATGGTTGGTCCATGGCTTAACTTTATTTTCTCATCTGTAAGAGATATTCCTTTCCCAGCCTTAGCTGAAAATTTTGTTGAGATGTTCAACACACAACAACATTTTGTATGTTGAACATCTCAACATACAAGAGATGGCTCTGGTAACCATCTCTTACCCATATGCTCACAGGCTTAGGGGTAGTGATGACTTCCTGCATTGCTAATTAGATTTTTATAGTCTCCACGTCAGATTTTGTTCTTGGTAACAAGTTATGTAACAACCTTCTGAGTTTGCTTAGACCTGTCCACACCTTCTCATAGTGTCTTCATTAAATTTTTAAAATTGTCACCTTTGAGTATATATCTGTTTCCTGTCCAAATCCTTACTGATACAAGGTATATTTCTCTGATTTTAGCAAAGGGGCAATGGTAAAAATCATTTGTCTGTTAATAGAAGTGTTTTGTGGAAAGAAATGGGTTCTTCTTGTCCTGTTGCTTGGTTATGTCTAAGTGTAAGCTGTTGAAGTTTGAGTTCTCTGAAAGCAAACATGAAGACAAAGTTTAAGGATCAAAGTATTTATTAAGGATTAATATCTGTGAAAGAAAGGGGAATGAGGTAGAGTTGATCAATCAGGAAGTCATAAAAGGCTTAGACCTTAGAGTCAATATTACTTATTAGAGGTGTCTGGCATTGGACTACACTACCTGGGCTTTTATACACATCCTCCTCAGTTAGCAGATGCCAGCTGCCCTAGAAAGAGAATGGTCAGACAGAACTCACACAGACCCTAAGGAAGTGCTGGGTTGAGGCTTGTCTTCACATTCCACACTCCACAGTTTGAAAGCCCACTATTTCTTAAAGGTTATGTGGGTAATACATCTCTCTATCTACCACACAAATTGTCATACTTCTGTTTAAGTGTATATCATTATTGGTATTTGTAGAATGACTGGATATAAGATATGCAGTCAAATTTGAATTTCAGATAAATAACAAATAAATTTTAGTATAATAATATCCCATGCAATATTTAGGAAATACTTATTAAAAAATGATTTGTTGTTTACTTGAAATTCAAATTTAACTAATACTTTGTTTTGCTTTGTTAAGTTTTGTTTCTAAGGAAATTCTAATATTTTTCATCTATTAATAGAAGCAGTTTTATAGCATATTTAAACATTTCAGCCTCTAAAACTGGACCTCACTGATTCAAAGATTTTTTTTCCACTTAGCAGCACTTCAACCTTAGGAAGGTTATTAAATTCCAATGTGCTTTAGTTGTTTTATCTTCAAAATGGGGAATACAGGAGAGCTTCACTTATAAACTGTTTTGAGGATTACATAAGTTATTAGAGGTAGAATATTGAAAAATTAATGATATGTATAGTAAGTGTTCAATAAACCTTAGCAATTGGAATTATTATTTTTATTACATCCCATCTTTTTAACTAATGCAATACTATTCAATATATCTTTTTTAGAGTGCTGTAGGATAGTTGACTAAGATGTAGTCTGTCTTCCCTAAAACACTATATTCTAATAAGGCAGTCATATGTCAGTTGAAAACAATATAAGCACCTTACAAATAATGCTATGAAAAAAAAAGTCTTGTGGTGAATGTGGTAATTTTTTTTTATTGTACTTTAGGTTCTGGGGTACATGTGCAGATCATGCAGGACTGTTGCTTAGGTACATACATGGCAATGTGGTTTGCTGCCTCCATCCCCTCAGCACCTTTATCTGGCATTTCTCCCCATGTTACCTCTCCCCGACCTCCCCACCCCCTGCTGTCCTTCCCCTGCTCTCCCCAACAGAACCCAGTGTGTGATGCTCCCCTCTCTGTGTTCATGTGCATGTGTTCTCATTGTTCAATACCCGCCTATGAGTGAGAATATGTGGTATTTGATTTTCTGTTCTTGTGTCAGTTTGCTGAGAATGGTGGTTTCCAGATTCATCCATGTCCCTACAAAAGAAACGAACTCATCATTTTTTATGGCTGCATAGTATTCCATGGTGTATATGTGCCACCTTTTCCTTGTCCAGTGTATCATTGATGGACATTTGGGTTGGTTCCAGGTCTTTGCTATTGCAAACAGTGCCACAATGAACATATGTGTGCATGTGTCTTTATAATATTTTTTAATTACCAATTACAGAATTGGTCATTTAAAAATAGAACAATAATGTGATTTCATAGAGACTGTAAAATTGAAGCTGGACCTGGAGGAAGACTATAATTTTGACTCATGAAGGTGAAGCTGAAACATACTTGAAAAGAAGAATCAACTAAATTTCAATCTTAAAGGTAAGCTAGCTAGCATTCCACCTGAATTTTCTACAGATATACAAGAACAGAGAGAAGATGGAGACAAAAAATACAGTCAAAAACCAAGATGGACAAACAACTTCTTAGAATATATGAGAAGAAGTGAGTTATATTACAGCATGCAGATGGACTAAAAACCGGTTAGAAGATATTTCATACTTCCCTTTATTTCTGTCAAAATATTCTCTTATGTCTTTTAGAGGGTTTATAGAGATATTTTTTAATTCTTGGTCCATCTGTTGTAACATTTTGCTGGTGATGAAAGTGGTAAGCCAATATTTGTTTTTCTTTAGGGATGGCTGTTCTCCTCAAGGGTACTGTTAATTTGGCATTGAACCTCCTATCCCCCAGAGGTTATCAGTTATTTTGTCAGTGTTTCCAGTGTCCCAGGGATGCCCACATATTTGATGATCCATTAAAAGGACTCAAGAATCTTAGCATATAGTTGTACTCACAGCTAAGATTTATTAGAGCAAGAACCAACAAAGAGAAAAAAACTGTGTCTAGAGAAATCCGTGTGCAGATTTCCTATGCTCTCTCTCTTCCACATGGGGTCACAGAGAATACGCTCACCCTCTAGCACCAACAATGCAGGCACATTTGTGTGACATTTCTTCCCAGGTAATCTTGTTTGAGACATAATTTAGGGTTTTTAGTAGAGGCTGGTCACACAGGCATTCTCAGTCTAGCAACCACAAACATTCCAGACTCGCAGAAGAAAAACACGTTTTCACCATACAGCACATTCTTTGTATAAACAATGTAGACCTAGAGACACAATCTTATCATTTTGAGAATGTTTCAGAAGTCAAGATTCCAGATAGCAGACAAGGGCCACCCTTGTAAGGAGCTCTTTTAAAGTTCCGGCCTCCAACCTGCCGTGTCATCATGGCTATGTAGAGTCAGTATGTGAACAAGACCATACCTCATCCAACTCCATGCGTTCAGGGGCTCAGGATGGATTGAGCTCTGAGATGAAGGGACCTGTATCAGAGTATTCCTCATTCTATGAAATAACTCCAGATTATTTTACCCCAATAATAGGGCGAGGATACTTCCTAAATGGTTGCAGAAGCAACAACCAGAAGTTAATGAGGGTGGTGGAAGAACTCTACAGCTTCTGCCCTGCTAAGGTTTTTTCCTTGTAGTAGGTCTTGCTACCCCTACCACCACTCACGCAGCAGTTTTAAAACAGCCACCCATCATCCAAGGATTTCTTACAGTTCTCTCTTTTCCTTGAGGTTTTACGCTTTGCAATTTATCTGGGATTTCTTTCCAGTTTGTGTTAGGGTTGAAATCCAGCAGTCTCGCTATTTCAGCATCTGGGTAGGCACTAGATAGACTGCCATTAAAAATTTTTTTTCTCTTTTTTAATTTTAAAATCTCATATACCCTTATGAAAGTTCTCTTGAAAAGTACAGATCCAGCCAAAAAAAAAAATAAGAAAAGAAATCAAAACTCATGTGCAACTCTACTGTAAAGAAATCATCAGTTAGCAGCTTGTGGTAGATCTTGCCAGCAAGTTTCTGTTTTTCTCCCCATGTGCCTTTTGTTTGAAGTGTAACACTGACATCAGGTTTAGTCCACACTTGGTCTATTACTAAGTGATGGAATATCTAAAGACATCTGGTGAATTGTCTAGCAATTCCTAATTGAAATCTCTTGTCTATGTAGTGGAAGAAACCTCTGGGGAATAATATAAACCAAGACCGTTTAGGGGATTCAGACACTGCAGTTATGTGTAGAAAACTGGTGGGACTATTCAAGAGAAGTCTATTAATGGAAAATAGTCAGCTTTTTAGGAGAAAATAAATTTTAAAGTAAGAGAATGAGGTATAAAACTATTAGCTTAATCTTAATCGTTAAGGAGTAATACTGGACAGAATATGGAATTGATCTGCAGGTTTTACTTTTCTACTCAGTCCCCATTGGACTCATTTCTGAGACCTATGAAGAGTAGGGATAGAGTAACTTAAATATGTTCCTAAAATGCTGAATGCGCTTGTTCATTGAAGTATGAAACATATTACTGTACAAACACTGTCTAGCATCACTCTAACAGGAAATAATATTTCTTTGATCCTGTCTTTCAGATGTCCTTAGTAACAGGCCACCTTAGAGCTTTGCCATCGAAAAACCCAGACACCACAGAAATCAGGTCCTTCTACTGTACAATGGTGGCAATCAGTGAGTAAATGCAGTGCCTGGTGGAACAAGAGACAGAAGTGCCAAGGGTATAGCAACCGTAGAGAGAGTGCAGTTTATGTGTGCTGGGGATTTTCACAGCCCGCAATCCAGCAGCAGAATTTATTGGCCAAATGAACCAGTAGTCATAATAAACATAAAACTGTTTACCTAGAATTTAATGAAGGGACTAACTTACCCCTAGGAAAAGTAGGAGAGGAGCACCAAAACTTTGCAGGTACGAACTTGTTTGTGAGTTCAGTGAAAGATAGCTTCTGGCCTCCAATAAATTCCCTAGGGTTGCTAATATTGGAATATCCTTGGGTTGGTGATGTTTGTGAAATACGAGTTGCAAAATTTATAAACCTATGTGGTGACTATGATATGCCTAATTTAATCCCAAAATTAGAAACATGGTTTTGCAAAATATTTATGACATATGGCAGAAATGTTGATTTTTTTAGATAACATAATGTTGAAAATTCTAGGACCTTCAATATTTCATTTATTTTTGAATAAAAATTGAATTTGAATTGTTTATGATAGTCCATTTGGTGAGGTTATGTTGATAGCAAAACAAAGTATTAAAAATCATTATGCTAGGGGTTCCTTGGACATGTGCTACCCAGACAACAAGTGTAATAGCTCTCATTTTTTCTATGAGATGTCTGAAACTTAGAAAAGTGTCTCTGGAAGAATTGGGACCGTGGCTGAAGTTTGATTCCCAACCCACTAGAAATCCTTCTATACTGCCGTACTTCATGTGAGACGCCTCACTTCATTACATCAGGGCAGCAGTGTTATTTTCCATTCTTAACTAATGTGTGATATTGGGTCTGCTGATCTATACGTAGTCAAACAATTTTATCACCACTTGAAGAATTGTTGCTTTTCCATGAACCAGCTATTTTGCTTAAAGACAATCTGCAGCACATTTCCTTGCTTTCCTGTTCTTTTACTTTGTTTCTTTTCCTCTTCTTTTTTCCTGGCTTTCATTTTTTGGTCAATTTATAGTTATTTTTAATAAGCTTATAGCATGATTGAGTTCAAGCAAACAAAACTTCAGTGATTCAGAAATAAAAGAAATTTACAAGGTCTGAAGTAACATCTGAGTAACTGAAACACAAATAAAAGCAGCAAAGTAGAAAAAAA
Source organism: Cheracebus regulus (assembly GCA_963574635.1). NCBI lineage: Eukaryota > Metazoa > Chordata > Mammalia > Primates > Pitheciidae > Cheracebus > Cheracebus regulus. Next base: position 13,077 of record CAUYQU010035035.1, read on the forward strand.
ATCCTATTTTTGTAGGATCTCTAAATTTACAGAAATGTATTTCGTATATTTGTATTTAGATGAAGAATGTACCCTAGTATAATAGTTGATTTTTAAAGAAAGAGAAATAATTATAAATGATATGGAGAGGGTGAGAGAATTAGGTGCAGGAAAAAAGGGACAGAGATATGGAGGGAGGAAGTTGGTATATATTCCCAAACAAAAATACTGATAAAGAAAATTCTGAAAAACTAAAAAAGATAGAATTTGTTGATTTGATAGACACCTGTGTTTTCTTAATTGCTTGATTCATGTTACAAGTTTATCCAACTTTTTAGGTAAAGTTAGGTAATTGTGGCTAGGTTATTTTTGAAAACAAAGAGTGCATCCAATTCTTTGGATTTTATCTGCATTCACCTAGTAAAGGTGATCATTTACACTATGAGAGAATAAAGAAAGGGCATCTGAAAGGCAGATGCCTGTGAAGTCAGTTTTGCTTCCTTAAACATTAAAAACCAGAGCAAAGGGTGGGATAGAGACTCCTGAATTGAAAATATTGTCAGAAATGGATCTTACTACTTCCATGGCCCTTAACATATGATTCACTAGAGGATCCTAGTAGTGTTCTGTCTGTTGGCAATTGTAGGACTTAACATAGATTTTAGTTTTTCATTACAATATTTCAATCTTTTTCTGCTTCAAAGATCCCCAGTCTGAACGTGCAGATGTAATTTTTGTGGCTGTTTTCTCCACAGGAGGGGATCTCCTAGTTTCTCCCAGTTCTTTTGCAGCTGCCTTTGTTTCGTTGACCTTCAACTTACATGCAAAACATTTAGGTTTGTAGTGACACTGGGTTGAAATCTCTAAGAAGATGTACTTTCTAAGAAGACAGTGAAAATCCCTTAAGTTAGAAGCTTTATATTTTATCACTGAACAAATTAATTTTGCTTTTTACTTCTATATATTTCTTACAATTAAATACTCAGAGCTATGAATATTTCATACTAAATGAGAAGATAATTTTATCTTTCTGGTATTAATTAGTTTGCTAAAAATATATTTGGCTCAGGGAAAAAACAGATACAAAGGAATTTTTGTGAGTTTTTTTTAGGATAAGTCTGTGTATGGAATATAAAAATGTTCTTATAAAATTACTTTTTTATTTTCACATTTAATCCAAAAATTAATAAATAAAAAGGAGGAAAAAACAATTTAGTTGTGGGAATCAACAATTAACATAATATTGTGGAATAGAAAGCAGTTTTTTTCAAGTTTAAGGTTTAATTGACAAATAGAATTTATATATATTTATGTTATACAACATGTTTTTATATTTTTATACATTTTGTAATAATTAAATAAATCTAATAAACACAGTCATTATCTCTCATATTTTTTTTTTTTTTTTGGAGGTGAAAATATTTAAGATCTACTTTTGGAGCAATTTTCAATTATACGTTAAATTTTAGTAACTATAGTTACCATGCTGTACAACGAGATTTACAAAATGTGTTTCTCCTAAATAAAAATGTGTACCCTATGACTAACATCTCTTTACCTTCCCACCCATGCTTAGCCCTTGATAACTACCATTTTCTTCTCTAATTCTATGAGTTCAACTTTTAAAAATTCCATATATAAATGACATGATTGCAGTGTGTGCCTTTCCGTGCCTGCATTCCTTCACTTAGCATAATGTCTTTCAGGTTCATCCATGTTATCACAAATCACAAGATTCCTTCCTTTTTAAGGCTGAATAGTATTCCATTTTATATATACATATGTATGTGTCTATATATGTGTGTGTGTGTATGTACACGTATTATATATGTATGTGTGTATACATACATCACATTTTTAATTCATTCAGCTATTGATGGACTCTTAGCTCAGTTCTCTATCTTGGCTATTGTGAGTAATGCTGCAATGAATAGGGAATGCAAATATATCTGACAAACTGATTGTATTTCCTTTGGATATATAACCAGCAATGGGATTGCTAAATTGTATGCTATTTCTATTTTTAATATTTTGAGAACTACATACTGTTTTCCAAAATGGTTGCACCAATTTACGTTTCTACCAGTGGTGTACAAGGCTCTCCCTTTCTCCATATCCTCACCAATACTTACCTTTCTTTTTTTTTTTTTTTTGGTAATAGCCATTCTAAAAGGTATGAGGTAATATTTCATGTTGTCTTAAATTATATTTCCCTGATCACATACATATAAAAATGTTGAACATTTTTTTATATGCCTGTTGGCCATTTTTATCTTTTATTGGGAGAAATGTCTATTCAGGTCCTTTGCCCATTTTCTAATCAGGTTGTTTCCTTGGTATTGGCTTTTTGAGTTCCTTATATATTTTGGACATTAACCTTTTGTCAGATGTATGGCATGAGGATAGTTTATCACATTCTGGAGGTTGTCTCATCTCCCTATTGATTGTTTTCTTTGCTTTGCAGCTTTTTGTTTGATGTAACCTTATTTGTCTCTTTTTATTTCATTACCTGTGCCTTTGTCACATTCAGAAAAACTTTTCCCAGATAATATCAAGGAGATTTTTCTCTGCAGTTTCTTCTGGAAGTTTTCTAGCTTCAGGCCTTACGTATAAGTCCTTATTGAGTTGAGTTTTGTATATGATATGAGATAAGGATCTAATTTTATTTTCTACATATAGATATCCAGTTTTCCTAATATTATTTATTTAAAAGACTGTACTTTCCCTATTATGTGTTCTGGCACATTTGTTCAAGATCAGTTGACTGTATTTATTTCTGGGGTCACTCTTCTGTATGTTTAGTCTATATGTCTGTTTCTATGCCAATATTCTGCTGGATTTTTTTCTCAGAAAAATTATTGTATTTATACCTTAAATTAATAGATAAAAATGTCATGTATTTATGATATACAGTATATTTTTAAAGTTATATATACATTGTAGAATGAATAAATTAATTAACATATGTGTTACTATAAAAATCATTCTTTATATTTAATCTATGCTCTGAGTACATCTTAAGTATACAACACAAAGTTTTTAACACTAGCCACCGTATTGTGTAACAGATCTCTTGAACTTGAATATCATGTTGTTTTGATAACTGTGCTGTTTTTTTTTTCTTTTTTTAAGAACAGGTCTTACCGTGTTGCCCAGACTGGTCTCCCACTCACCTCAGCCTCCCAAAGTGCTGGGATTACAGACATGAGCCACTGCGCCCAGCCTGGTCTCAAACCTCTGGCTCATCCAATTGTGGGCCTTGGCCTCTCAAAGTTCTAGGATTAGAGATGTGAACCACCATTCCTGATCAATAACTATACTTTTGTAATATATTTCAAAATCAGGTAAGTCATGTCTCTAGTTTTGTTTGCTCTGCCCAAGACTACCTTGGCTCTTTGGTGGTTTTTTGTTTTTGGCTTTTTTTTTTTTTTGAGGTTCCATGTAAATTTTAGGATGTTTTTTATTTTTGCAAAAAATGTTCACTGTTAATGTATAGAAACACAGCTAAGTTTTGTATGTTGATTTTATATTTAATGAATTTATTAGTTTTAACAGAATTTTTGGTGAAATCTTTAGCATTTTTTAAATAAAATATCATGTTATCTGCAAACTTTTGATTTGAATGTATTTTACTTATTTTTCTTCCCTAGTTGTCCCAGCCAGAACTTCTAGTACTATATTTAAAGGAAGCATTGAAAATGAGTATCCTTGTTTTGTTTCTGATCTTAGAGGGAAAGCCTTCAACTTTTCACCATTGATTATGATATTAGCTGTGGGCTTGGTATATATGGCCTTTATTATGTTAACATTTTTCTATACCCAATTTTTTGAGGGTTTTTTATCATTAAAGAATATTGATTTTTTTCAGATGCTTCATCTTAATCTAATGAGATAATCACATAGTTTTTGTCCTTCATTCTGCTAATGTGGTATATCACATGTATTAATATGTATATGTTGAACCAACTTATATCCCATGGATAATCCCACTTGATCATACTGAATAATCATTTTACTGTGCCTTTTAATCAGCTTGCTGGTACTTGCCAAGGACTTTGACATTATTGTTCATCAGGAATATTGGACTATAATTTTCTTTCCTTGTCGTGTCCTTTGCTGGCTCTGCTATAAGGGTAAAGCTGGTCTTGTAAAATGAATTTAGAAGTTATTTCCTTTTCTTCATTTTTGAAAGAGTTTAAGAAGGTATTAGCTATTTCTTAAATGTTTGGTAGAAGTAAGCCATGAAGCCATTGGGTCCTGGGCTTTGCTTTGATGGGAGCTTTTTCTAATTAGTTATTCAGGTTTCTTACTCATTGTCAGTCTGTTTAGATTTTGTATTTCTTCATGATTCAGTCTTGATAGATTGCATCTTTCTATAAATTTATCCATTTATTGTAAGTTATGCAATTTGTTGGCATGTAACTGTTCATAGTAGTTTTTATTTTTTTTTATTTCTTTGATATGTATAAAGGTACCTCTCATTTATTGTTCATTTGAATTTCTCTATTTTCTTATTTAGTCTGACTAAAGCTTTAAGAATTCAGCTCTTTTTTTGATCTCTTTTATTGCTTTTCTAGTCCCTATTTCATTTGTTTCTGTCCTTATATCTGTTATTTTCTTTCTTCTACTAGTTATAGCTTAGTTTTTTTCTTTCTCTAGTTTATTGAGATATACTATTTGAATTTTTATTTCAGTTCTTTCCTTTTCATGAATGTAGACTTTTGTAACTATAAAATTCCCTCTTAGAACTGCTTTTTATGCATGTCATAAGTTTTGCAATATTGCTTCCATTTTTGTGTGCCATTTAATATTTGTAAATTTTCCTTTTGGCTATTTAGGAGCATGGGGTTTACTTTACATATATTTGTGAATTTTCCAAAAATCTTTCTGTTTTTTACCATTGTGGTCAAAATATTTACTTTATATGAGGTCAGTCTTTTTAAATTTTAAAAATAGAAGTATGTCCTTCCCCCTCAAACAGGGCTTGTAAAAATAAAAATAAATGTGGTTACTTTGAAGGGGTACATGTTAACTAAGGTATTGTATCTATTCCTGAGAATTCTATAGCTTTTTATTCCCACCAAGACAATTATGATAGTCCTGCTCCTTGCATATATGTGTGGCAAAGGGGAAAATATTTTAAGTAGGGGCATTTTGCAAAATCTTTCAAATTATATCTCATTAACTAACACTATTCTTCCTTGAGGTAAGGATCTGCCTATAAATAGAAAAACCACATAATATCCTATGGTTTTATCCTCACTCAAATCTTATCTTGAATTAGGCTCCATGATATCCATGTGCCATGGGAGGGACCCAGTGGGAAGTAATTAAATCATGGGATCTGAGAGTTTCACAAGAGGCTTTTTCCCCTTTTGCTTGGAAGTTCTCTCTCTCATACCATCCAGTGAAGAAGGACATGTTTGCTTCCCCTTCTGCCATGGTAAGTTTCCTGAGGCCTCCCCAGTCATGCAAGACTGTGGATCAACTAATACTCTTTTACGTTTAAATTACCCAAGCTTGAGTATGTCTTTATTAGCAGCATGAGAATGAACTAACACAGTAAATTGTTAGCAGGAATGGGATGCTGCAATAAAGATACCTGAAGATGTAGAAATGTAGAAGCAACTTTGGAACTGGGTAACAGGCAGAGGTTGGAATTGTTTGGAGTGCTCAAAGGAAGATATGAAAATGTGGGCAAGTTTGAAACTTCTTAGAGACTTGGAGGGCTCTGAAGACAGGAAGATGTGAGAAAGTTTGGAACTTCCTAGAGAAATGGTGAGTGGAAAATGCTGACAGTGATATGGACAATGAAGTCCAGGCTGAGGTGATCCCAGATGGAGATGGGGAACTTGTTGGGAATTGAAGTAAAGGTCACTCCTGTTATGCAAAGATACTGGTGGCATTTTGCTCCTGCCCTAGAGATCTATGGAACCTTGAACTTGAGAGAGATGATTTAGGGTATCTGGCAAAAGAAATTACTAAGTGACAAAGTGTTTAAGAGAAAAGAGAGCATAAAAGTTTGAAGAGTCTGGAAAATTTGTGATGTGATGATGCAATAGAAGAAATACCCATTTATGGGAAAATTTCAAGCTGGCTGCATAAATTTGCATAAGTAATAAGGAGCCAAATGTTAATCACCAAGAGAATGGGAAAAACATCTTCATGGCATGTCAGTGACCTTCACAGCAGGCTCTCCCATCACAGACCTGGAAACCAAGGAGGAAAAAATGGTTTTGTGGGCCAGGTCCAGGGCCCCTTTGTTCTATGCAGCCTCAAGACATTGAGAGAAGATAGTATTTGAGTATCTGCCTTTACAATCAAGCACTTCACAATTTTATTCATATACTTACACATACACATAGAATGTGTACATATATATTATACAGGTATGTGTGTGTGTGTGTGTGTGTGTGTGTATAAAATCTGTATCCTGCTCAAACTATTGTGTGTTTGTGTGTTTTTCAGTAGGACACAGACTAGGCACAATATATTGTAACATGTTGGCAGCAAATTATCACAGTCTAAGGCCACCAAATGTCAAAAGCCATCAGAAATAATAGAATTAATATAAAAAACAGAACATTAAAAACATACATTGTGACCCAAGTCCCAGCTGCTTCATCTCCAGCTGTGGCTAAAGGGGCCAAGGTACAACTTGGGCCACTATTTAAGAGGGTGCAAGCCCCAAGCCTTTGCAACTTTCAATTAGTGTTGTGCCTGCAGTGCACAGAAGTCAATAATTGAGGTTTGAGAACCTTTGTCTAGATTTCAGAGGACCTATGGAAACACCTGGATGTTCAGACAGAAGTTTGCTGCAGGGGTGGAGGCCTCATGGAAAACCTCCGCTAGGACAGCATGGAAACGGAATGTAGGTTAAAGTCTTCACACACAGTCCCCACTGGGGCAGTGCCTAGTGGACCTGTGAGAAGAGGGTCACCGTCCTCCAGACCCCAGAATAATAGATAAACTGAGAGCTTCCACCATGCCCCCGGAAAACCTGCAGACACTCAATGCCAGCCCATCAAAGCAGCTGGTAGCAGGGTTGTATTCTGCAAAGCCACAGTGATGGAGCAGCCTAGGCCATGGGAGCCCACTTCTTCTATCAGCATGACCTGGATGTGAGACATGGAGTCAAAGGAGGCCATTTTGAAAATAAAGTTTAATGAATGCTCTATTGGATTTCAGACTAACATGGAACGTGTAGCCTCTTTGTTTTGGCCAATTTCTCTCATTTGGAAAGGATGAATTTACCCAATGCCTGTACTTCCATTGTATCTAGGAAATAACTAACTTGCTTTTGATTTTATAGGCTCATAGGCAGAAGGGATTTGCCTTGTCTCAATTGAGACTTTGGACTTGGGTTTTGAGTTAATACTGGAATGAGTTAAGACTTTTGGGACTGTTGGAAGGGCATGATTGTGTTTTGAAATGTGAGGACATACGATTTGGGAGGGTCCAGGATGAAATAATGTGGTTTGGTTGTGTCCCCACCCAAACCGCATTTTGAATTTTAGTTCCCATAATCCACATGTGTCAAAGGAGGGACCTAGTGGGAGGAAATTAAATCATAACAGTGGTTACCCCCATGCTGCCCTTGTGATAGTGAGTTCTCATGAGATTGGATGGTTTTATAAGGGGCTTTTCCCCCTTTTGCTCAGCACTTCTCTCTCCTGCCACCATGTGAATGAAGAAGGGAGTGTTTGCTTCTCCTTCCACCATGAGTGTAAGTTTCCTGACACATCCCTAGCCATGTGAAACTGTGAGTCAATTAAACCTTTTTTCTTTATAAATTATGCAGTCTCACGTATGCCTTTATTAGCAGTGTGAAAATGGACTAATACACCACAGTTTAGAGTTTATTTCCTATTCCCCAAAGAAAACATGTATAACATTGTAATAGTAGTATAGATTTGTGGATACCATGCTGAACCAAAAATAAAGTGAATTCTTCAATGCTAGCTCTCACTGGAGCTCATTATTTTCATTCTGGTGATGTGAATTCATATTAGAGAAGTAGATTTTTATATTTCTCCCCTTGGGGTATCATCATCATATCAAACATTCAGATACTTAATTCAATAAATGTTGTCATCAAATAAACCCCATTTGTTCAGATAGCCTTTGTATTTATTTCATTTCATTGTGTTTCTATTTTTCTGGTCAGGGAAAAAAAGAAAGAATTTTTTTTCCCCTGTGGCATCAATTGGGCTGCATAGGCTGCTACCTGGCTGTGAAATGTCAGGCTGATTCAAATACCATTTTAAGTGATGTTAAGTGTTTTCTGGTATGGGGCTGAACATCATCTTTATGGAAGATGAATTTTGACTGAAAGGGTCACATAGGCAAGCAAGTGTTCATGAGTTTTAAAATAGGAGCATGTATTAGAAGTTCATTGGGATTTAATATTTGAACAGCCAGGATGGGCATGAAACATGAAGAAAGGAGTGTATTCGTTTGTAAGTTCTATTTCTCCTGATCCCGTATCTTTGGTAATTATTCATTCTACTCTTAAATAATGGACATTAACATCAATATGGGCTGAGGTCAATATTAGATGGTGATTAAAAAGTTATAGACATGCCATGCCCTCCAGGCAGCACTAGATAATTGGGAAGAGCAGATATGCAGCAAGAAAATTCAAGTGCAAGGTGGAAAGTGCTCTAACAGATATGTGTGAAGTCCTAAAACAGTAGAAAAAAAGTACACTTTCTACTCTCTGTGGAAAGAGAATAAATCAAGAGCTCTCACAGAGAAGATAGTATTTGAGTATCTGCCTTTACAATCAAGCACTTCACAATTTTATTCATATACTTACACATACACATAGAATGTGTACATATATACTATACAGGTACGTGTGTGTGTGTGTGTGTGTGTGTGTGTGTGTAAGTATATACAATTTGTATCCTGCTCAAACTATTGTGTGTTTGTGTGTTTTTCAGTAGGACACAGACTAGGCACAATATATCGTAACATGTTGGCAGCAAATTATCACAGTCTAAGGCCACCAAATGTCAAAAGCCATCAGAAATAATAGAATTAATATAAAAAACAGAACATTAAAAACATACATTTTGCAGCTTGTAGTCGGTCCTTTTTAGCAAAACAGAAAAAAATAGTTCTACACAAAAAATGCAGTTTTTGTCACCAAAGGAAGATTTGTCTACTCTGTTTTTTTATTGCTGTGACATTTTCAGGCTGATTCAAGGCACTATGGTTGACATTACTTCTATTAATAAAATGTAGTTGTTACTGAGTACCAGATATTCTTAGATTTAGTGTTGAGAGATGTTTTGATTATCCATCCTTTATTTATCTGAGCATTATCTGGTAGTCACTATGGACTCAGTGGGAAGAACAATGACTTAGAAGCAGGAAACCTTGGGTATATTACTGTGACCTTAGAGCAGCCAGATAATATCCCTAAATCTCAATTTCCTCATCAATTAATTCTAAATGACTTTTGCCAATTAATTTACAAGGCTATGTTACAATGAAATGAGATAATAATTATTAATGTAAAATTAAAAATACGCAAGTACTAGACACAGTGCATTGTAGATTGAAGACTGGACACTTCTCATGCAAAGGCTAAAACTGTGACATCACATCATTCAAATATATAAATTTGTAGACATTTTGAATAAGCTAAAAATAATTTGTTTTACCAATTTTTTAAAAAGCTGGAAAAGCTTTCATACTCTCAATAAGAATTACTTAGAAAAATACATATATGCCAAGCATTTTAAATATCTATTTTAACTTACTATCATGATACTATAAGGATATAAGTATTGTTTATATTTTTGATGAAAATACTATAAGTTTGAGAGTTTAAATAACTACCTTAATGTGTGATTGGTAGTAATAGAGTGAAGATAGCCATAATTCTGAATCCAGTGTTTTCCAGTAAAAGAGAGAGAGGATAAGATTAGACTCACCTGGGAACCATTTTGAATCGTGGACTTCTAATTTGATAAATTCTTAGAAGCACCAAGACTGGGAAATCGGATGAATTTATTTTGAATTTTTCCCCCAGCTCTTTCGAATATAGACACAATTATTCTTCTCTAACTGGGCTGCTCATGTTAAAAATATAACAGTAAAACATGTAGCTTCCTTGTTACCAAGCAGCAATTTTTGGGGCAGTGATAAGCCAAAACCGAAATATTTCTAATGGATATTTCTATGTATTTTCCACACTCTGAGTGCAACATTCATGCAGGGTTTACTTGGATCTTGAATGTGGATTTAAAAAATACAGGAGGGCTTATACTATAAAGTAAAAGTCACCTATAATCTACCCACATTAAAATTACTATTAAGATAGAAGTGAGAAACCTCCAGTGCCAGCTTCCTGAGAGAAATCATGGAGAATCATTTGATATGTACTTTTTGAAAGAGTCCTTTAATTCAAGTCCTTTAATTCAGCAAGAGATTTATCAGCAGTTGAATCTATACTGTGGAACAAGAACTATCAGCCCACTACTATTTCTGAATTTAGGCACATGTATGTTTTTAGCTAGGATAGGATAGGTGGGCTGAGGTAATAAATACATAAAATGTCATTGGCTTAACATAGTTTTAAATGTTCACTGTTGACTGAGGAACCTCGTGCTGCATGTTCAGGCTACTGTACAGGGACGTCCTGCCCTCCCTGTGTCGGACCAGATTCCCCACGCCCCTGTCATAGCAACACTATGCCTTACCACTTTCACAGCAGGGTAAGAGGTGGAAAGGCAAACACTCACCCTTAAAACTTTCCACCTGGATGTGACATCTGCCACTTTTATTTGAATCTTATTTGCCTAAGAATGATGTGAAGCCACACACAACCTCAGAAGAGGCTATAAGTAGCTTCCTACAGAATACCTCGATAAAGAAAAAAAAGATATTAGTAAAACGTTGTAATGCTCACAGTATCTGTTACATTTGACAAGCACATTTTATATGAAAGAGAGTAGTAATACAGCTTATTAGTCTTCAGGTGAAATCAAAGTAACCTCTCTTGTGTTTGATTCTGAATTCTGTCATTCATGTATTGCCCAGAGGCTGTTGTTTCTTTCTCTGTGACTGGTTTTATTTCTTCTTTTATTGTGGCAGATACCTTTTTAATTTTCACTATCTGTCACAAATTCTTAGTCTTCAGTTATGTACTTGATACTTACATTTAAGAACCATGTCACAATTATCTCATAAGGGGAGTATACAGTTATGTAGTAGAGCTGGCTTTTCCGAATCTTGAGAATTGAGAACTTCCTAACAATATGTTTAGTGACATGCTAGTACTTTGATAGAAACCATAGTGAAAGTTTTAATACCATGGATATCAACAAACTCAGGTTTGTTTACTGCCTGTTTGTTTCATTTTCCCAGAGAGCTGGATGTTTAATATACACCAACACATCACTGAGAGCATTGCTTCTTCCCACGTATTCTGCAATATGTGGAGGAGAAGACAGAAAGAGTTTTAATCTACAACCATAGTACTAGGAATGGAAAATTTTTTCATAAGATTATGGGCCAAGGTAAAGTCAGAAAAGTATGTCTAAATTATTTAAAAGGGCAAATAGAGCCATGGGAGATCCAGAAGGAATAGGGAAGAGGAACAGTGCGTTTTTAATGAATTCCTTCTAGTATGTGCTTGCCCATGCCAGATAGATCTTTTTAAAGAGATCCCATAGTAAGTAAAATTAAAAAAAGTACTCTTATTCAAAGAAGCAGGATTTTGAAGAAATATGAGGTACTTTAATTCAATGTATTGTTTAACTTCTGAACTTAAAACAGATCCCATGATGGATTTAGAAAATAGATTCTATGACTCTGTATTAAAGACCTTCTCTCCCTGTGATATAATCTACTTATGCATATACCCTGCAAGACTGAGTTTTAGGAAGTGTCAAGGTTGTGTTCTAGAACAGCAGACCCCAACCTTTTTGGCACCAGGGACAGGTTTTGTGGAAGACAATTTTTCCACAGACCAGGGGACAGTGAGGATGGTTTCAGGATGATTCAAATGCATTATATTTATTGTGCACTTTATTTCTATCATTATTAAATTATAATATATAATGAAATAGTTATACAACTCACCATAGTGTTAAATTAGTGAAAGCTTTGGGCTTGTTTTCCTGGAACTAGACATTCCCATCTGGGAGTGATCAGAGACAGTGATAGATCATTAGGCATTAGATTCTCATAAAAAGCAGGCAACCTAGATCCCTTGCATATGCAGTTCACAATAGGGTTAGCTCGCCTATGAGAATCTAATGCTGCTGCTAATGTGACAGGAGGCAGAGCTCAGACAGTAATGCAAGTGGTGAGGAGCACCTGTAAAAACAGATGAAGCTTTGCTTGCTCACTGCCACTCACCTGTACCGTGCAGCCTGGTTCCTACCAGGCCATTATCCAGTACCGGTCTGTGGCATGGGGGGTTGGGGAGCCCTGTTCTAGAGAGCTGTCTCTAACCATTTCTTGTCATGCAATCTTTAGCATAGAAAAATCCTAGTAAATATGTTAAATTGACCTAAATTTAAAACTCTGATACAATTGTAGTCCGTTTACCTAGTTTGCTTCAAATATCCTATAGGCATTGCTGGATAAAAACACACATATATTTTAGAACAATATTTTTCTGGAAGGCGTGGGGATACAAGAGTCTTGGTTAAACATGATCCTGAGATCTCTGTTAGGAATATAACCTTGACCTCTAGTGACTCTGTTGTTGCAACTTAGTTGGATTCAGATTATGAGATCCAGTTAAAAAATAAAAGATAACTCTGTAGGGTAAAGTATATATTCTTATGAAAAACATCAAAGAATTTTATACAAATAGGAACATTGGGGTTTCTACAAGGTTATTGCACAAAAATATACAGACTCTTCATTATCAAGTGATAAGAAATGTCATCTAATTTATTAATATTGCCAAAAATTATACTTACTTATATTAATATAAAATACAGTTTGAACAAGGAGGAAGAAGAACATTAAATGTCAGTTATAGTAACTTTTGCTCAAATTTACATATAGTTCAAATTATATTTATCATGTGTATGCCATGAACCTTCTCCGGGTGGTTTCCATTTTTCTCATGGAATAGGAGTCCATAAGTCATAGATAAATCCATTAGGGTTTACTGTTACTAGGGAAATTATAAAATATTTCTGGGAGCAAAAGATGGTTCCAGAGCCACTGAATCAAGAGTTTAGACAAGACTTTTAGAGAAGTCAAGACAACCGAAATTGATTCTAACTTTGTCTATGGTATATGAGAACTCTGGTAATCTATTAGGAATTCAGGAACCCAAGTTTCCTTGAGGTTATGAAATCATTGCACATTGGACAGTGGGAATTCATAAAGAATCAGAATATCTATTCTTCAATTTCTTTTATTTTATAGCACAAAACATGCTTATGTTTGAAAACAAATAAACTATAAAGAAATGCTAAAGTGTGAATAACTCGAAGCGAGTGGTTGCTTGTGTCTGCTGAAAGTCCACAGGCTCAGGCCTATGCCTTTTAAAGAGTGGGTAGTAAGGAATATTCTACATTCAACATGTTTATCTTACATCACTTTTTATTATGCAATAAGCAAGTACATGATGAATACAGAAGCACATACAAATTCTTCCTAGAGAAAAGCATTATTTTGTTAGAGAAAAGAAAACATACAATTTTGTCATTCCTTTATTTTAACCCATAGAATTGTATTAAATTACTTTTTAAAAAGGAGAGAAATAGTCCCACTACTACCATATATATATATATATATATTTATGCCATAAGTCAGTATGTATTTCTATTTTATGAAACCCCAAATTTACGGCCAAAGCTCATTTTAAGAAATAGACACAATTTGAACAGCATTTCACATAGTAATCACATTGTCTTTAATGTGCATTGTCTTTTATCTTACAGAGAGTGTTGTTTGTATTTTAAACTGCATTACCTAAATTTGTAATGAGTATACTTTGTTTACTGTTTTCATAATATCACAAATACAAACAATGAATTGCACATCTCTCATATTGTAGAGAAGACCAAAAGGTAGAGCTATACTGAGGTCTTGCAAGTCTTTTTGCTAAAGGACACAGACTCAAAAAAAAAAAAAGAACCAAAGTAATTTTTATTGATACATTCAAGAACTTTTTATCTAGGGAAAGGAATATAAGAGAGAAGGGAATTTAAAAAAAATTGGAAGTGAACTGAAAAAAAAGTCACCTTAAACACAAAGCCTAAAATTTCCTTTTTCTTATGAATATTTCAACAGGTAATATGTTAAAATGGGTCAGAAAGTAGCTTCAAGGACAAGTTGAAATTATGCTAAGGTTTTTATCTCAAATTCAATTTCACTAATTATTTTAATAATTGAAGACATTATCTAAAGCAAGTTGTAAATCAGCTAATTATTTGCTCTGTTTATGTTTTCTATCAAATTATACATTTCAATTGCTGTAACAAATTTTACCATTAGGAAGATGCAGGTATAATGTCTATGTAAAACTAACCAGGAACAAAATCAGTATCCGCATCAAATTAAACAGGTGTATGTATAAACTAGTTAAATGAGGGAAACAGAAAAGACAGTCTAAAGGGGTTTGTATCACATATATACTTTCATGGCTTTAGCAAAATAAAAGTATGGAAAATTGACCTCACTTAAATAATTGCTATATTTGGGTTTTCAGACGCATAGCTATTTTTAGAGACCCTAGATTTGACTCTTCTCTTTGATTTACATCCTTGGTCTTCTATCTTAAGTGTTTATCCACCTTTCCCTTTCTGTTTCCTGCACACCGCCAATTTTTTCTTCATCAAAAATGTCAAGCCCAAGATAACCCAGCCACTGTTATCCAATGTTTTAACATTGTAGTCATGACTACACTCGGAGATTAAACAAGGAAAACACTGAGTGAGTCAGTGACAGAGGGAGGAAGAGAGTTTTGTTTCTTGGTAAGGGCCAGGTCACCAAAAAAAGGGAAGTGGAAAGTATATTTATAGGTATAGCATTGTCAAAGGCATCAGAAAAAGTATGACAGAGGCTGGAACAAACACTGTAATGTACTGATAAGTTTAAGCCCTTGACAACTCCTACTTCTATTTAAGTATGAAATACAACGCATTTACATGTTGATACCCTGGGAATAGGGAGACCAATTAAAGAACATTACCCTGACATTACAAAATGAGGGAAAGAAAGACAGGGGATTTAAAGTAGATTCATTTTATTTCACCAAGTTAATTTTAAGTAGTTTGAATCCTTCATTGCTGAGAAATCTTAGAAATGGGCTCATGTTGGATAGGGCCTTGTATCACAGAAACAAATTTGGTCTTTCAAAAAAAGTATCTTTGAGCACTTAATGTTTCTTAAATGTTAAGAAGAACACAGCACATGCCCAGCAAGATTTTTCAGTCTTATGGAAAAGGACTGGCAGGTACATAGATAATTTTAATACAGTACATTGCAGTACTGTCAGAACACAGAGCAGAGACAACTCATATAGTCTAAGTAGAGAGAAAGTGGCTGCCAAAACATGGAAACCTTCATGATCGTGTTTTCTTATCAATTTAAATTCTCTAAGATAATTTTCTTCTGGATATTTTCTTCAAATAATCCCATACAAGAGATCCTCCCTCTCTCCAATGTGGAAGGCAAATCCTCTGAAGATTAAACACAGAAATGGAAAGGAAAAACGAGACACATATCCAGATCCGAGTAACTCAATCCAACAAAGACAAAGAAAAAAGAACAAAGCCTCAGGATGATTGGAAGTCAGTTAAATGACCAAAACCTAAGAACAATTGATGTTTATGAGGAAGAAGAAACGTCTGTAAGTTTGGGAACCATATTTGAGGGAATAATTGAGGAAAACTTTCTTGGCCTTGCTAGAGATCTAGACATTCAAATATAAGAAGCTCAAAGAACATGTGGAAAATTTATCACAAAAAGATCATCACCTAGACATATAGTCATCAGGTTATCTAAAGTCAAGATGAAGGAAATAACCTTAAGAGCTGTAAGGCAAAAGCATCAGGTAACCTACAGAGGAAAACCTATCAGATTAACAGCAGATTTCTTAGCAGAAACCCTACAAGATAGAAGGGATTTGGGCCCTATCTTTAGCCTCCTAAACAGAACAATCATTAGCCAACAATTTTGTATCCAGTGACACTAAGCTTCATAAATGAAGGAAAGATACAGTCTTTTCTAGACAAACAAATGCTGAAAGTATTCACCACCATCAAACCAGCACTATAAGAATTGCTAACAGGAGCTCTAAATCATGAAAGAAATTCTCAAAATACACCAAAATGGAATTTTCTTAAATCATAAATCTCACAGGACCTATAAAACAAAAACACAATAAAAAAGAAACAACAAGGTATTCAGGCAACAAATAGCATGATAAATAGTTAAATCCTTAACAAAATGATAGCTAACCTATCAAAAAGGTAATCCACTATGATCAAGTGGGTTTCATGCCAGGGATTCAGGGATGATTTAACATATGCAAGTCAATAACTGTGATACAGCACATAAACAGAATTAAAAACAAAAATTACATGATAATTTCAACAGACACAGTAAAAGCATTTGATAAAATGCAGCATCGCTTTATGACTAAAACCCTCAGCAAAACTGGCATAAAAGGGACATACCTTAAGGTAATAAAAGTCATCTATGACAAACCCACAGCCAACATTATACCTAATGGGAAAAGTTGAAAGCATTCCCCCTGAGAACAGGAATAAGACTAGGATGCCCACTGCCACCACTTTTATTCGTCACACTACTGGAAGTCCTAGCCAGAGCAATCAGTCAAAAGAAAGAAATAAATGGCATTCAAAACAGTAAAGAAGAAGTCAAACTCACTTTGCTGATGATATAATTGTATACCTAGAAAATCCCAGACACTTCTCTAAAAAACTCCTAGAACTGATAAAGAAATTCAGCAGTTTCAGGATACAGAATTAATGTACACAAATTAGCTCTGCTATACACAAACAGCAACCAACCTGAGAATCAAATCAAGAACTCAGTTCCTTTTATAACAGCTGCAAAATTCAGGAATGTACTTAACCAAGGAGCTGAAAGACCTCTGCAAGGAAAACTACAAAATGCTGCTTAAATAAATCATAGCCAACATAAACAAATGGAATCACATCCCGTGCTCATGGGTGGGTAGAATTAATATTGTGAAAATGATCATATTGTCAAAAGAATCTACAAATTCGACCTAATTTCCAACAAAATACCACCATATTCTTCATAAACCTGGGAAAAAAATCTTAAAATTCACATAGAACCAAAAAAGAGTTTACATAGCCAAAGCAAGACATAGCAAAAAGAACAAATCTGGAGGCATCATATTACCTGACTTCAAACTATACTATAAGATCATCCATAGTACTGGTATAAACCGCATGGTACTGGTATAAAAATAAGCACAGAGAACAATGGAACAGAATAGGAAATCAGAAATAAATCCAAATACTTACAGCCAATTGATCTTTGACAAAGCAAACAAAAACATAAAATGGGGAAAGAACATCGCATTCAACAAATGGCATAGGGATAATCAACAAGCCACATATAGAAGAATGAAACTGGATCCTCAACTCTCAACTGATACAAAAATCAACTCCATATGAATCAAATACTTAACTCTAAGATCTGAAACCCTAAAAATTCTAGAAGATAATAGTGGAAAAACTCTTCTAGACATTGGCTTCAGTGAAGACTTCTTGACCAAGATTCCAAAGCAAACACAACAAAAACAAAGATAAATAAATGGGACTTAATTAAACTAAAAACTTCTGCACAGCAGAAGAAACAATCAGCAGAGTAAACAGACAACCCACACAGTGGAAAAATTCTTTGCAATCTATACACCCAACAAATGACTAATGTCTAGAATCTACAAGAAACTCCAACAAATCAGCAAAACAAAAACAAATGATCCCATCAAAAAGTGGGCTAAGGACATGAATAGATAATTCTCAAAAGAAGATATACAAATCGCCAACAAACATATGAAAAAATGTTTAGCATCACTAATGACAAAGGAAATGCAAATCAAAATCCACAATGCAATACCATCTCACTCCTGAAAGAATGGCCATATAACAAAATAAAAATAAATAATAGACATTGGCTTAGATGTGGTGAAAATGGAACACTTTTACACTGCTGGTGGGAATGTAAATTAGTACAACCATTCTGGAAAACAGTATGGAAATTCTATAAAGTACTAAAAATAGAACTATCATTTGATCCAGCAGTCCAACTCCTGGGTAGCTACCAAGAAGAAAAGAAGTCATTATATGAAAAAGATACTTGCACAGACATGTTTATAGCAGCACAATTCTCAATTGTAAAAATATGGAACTATCCTAAATGCCCATCAATTCATGAGTGGGTAAAAATATTATACATACATACATATGTGTGTGTGTGTTTTACATGTATATGTATATATGTGTGCTACACATATACATATATGTATATGTGTGCTTTTTATATATACATGTGTATTTACACATATACACATATGTGTGTATGTAAAGCACACACATACATACATAAATGTTTTACATGTATACATACAGATATATTTTACATATATACATAGGTGTATATATGGATATATGTGTGTTTTACACATATACATATGAGTATACATATATACATATGAGTATATGTGTAAACACACATACATACATACATATATGTATATATATGTAAACACACATATATACATACATATATGTATATATATGTAAAACACACACACACATCTATATTACATCTATAATACATACAAGAATACTTCTCAGCCATAAAAAGGAATACAATAATGGCATTCAAAGCAACTTTAGTGGAATTGGAGACCATTATTCTAAGTGAAGTAACTCATGAATGGAAAATCAAGCATTGTATGTTCTCACTCATAAGTGTGAGCTAAGCTATGAGAATACAAAGACATAAGAATGATACAGTGGACTTTGGGGACTTGGGGGAAGGGTGGGAGGGGAGTGAGGGATAAAAGACTACACATAGGGTACAGTGTACACTGCTCAGATAATGGGTGCAACCAAATCTCAGAAATCACCACTAAAAAACTTATTCATGTAACCAAACACCTCCTGTTCCCCAAAAACCTATTAAAATAAAAAATTTTAAATAATATGAATAAGTGATAGACACCCCTAGGTTTGAAGCCCAGAATGCTATTTATTATCTAAATGATCTTGCAAGTTAAATCTCTTAATCTCACTGTGTGTCACTTTTCTTCCCCTGAAAATGGGAATGATAGTGCCTACAATATTGGATTGGTAAGAGAGCAGAAAGGCAATAAGTATAATAAATAGTTTTATTCCATGGCACATAGTGGAAATTCAGTTCACTGAAGTATTGCTGAGTATGGTTATTATTAAAATGATGAATAAGTTTATTATACAATATTCAGTACACAAGTATTCCTGAGTATGTTTATTATAAAAATGATTAGGAAATCATAATTCTGTAGCTCAGAGTTGATTGAGATCACATGAGGCACTGGGCTCAAAAGAGTCCTTTGAGTGTTGCCCCCTTAATTAAAGGAGAACCTCCAGGTCATCATCAAATTTGTTTGAGGATTCAGTAGCATTTGAAAAGGGTAATTGTGTTTTGCTAGCTGAACTTCTATTTTAGTTACTGTAATTTTACCTAGAGCACAGAAATACATAGGCGTGTTTATAAAAACTACTGAATTTTCAGGCACAAACAATACCTCATCTAGAGACAAGCACCTTCACCTTCTTTCTACAGATATGACCAGTTAGGCCACCTTCCCCTTCAGTTAACTAGCTTTAGGTTCTTCCAGAAGCATGTCCCACCAAAAGGGAATGCCTTCCTTTTGTTAATGGAATTTAAAATAATTTCAGATCCTAAGAGGTTGGGAAAAATGGCTCCATGCCCTTGCCAGATTTCCTTTATCTTCACAATAGTAGATATTTTGCCTATAGCAACAAAATCACTTAGAATAATATTATATTAAGGTTAAATTGTTAATTGCTTTTTTATTATTAGAAAATGGTACTTGCTTTGAGATAGTCACTATAAAATAAAATCAGAATGTATTTTTATTAGGAATTGTGATTTCGATGTATTCTTGTTAATGCTAACAAGTGTTCTCACTGTGTCAGCAGAGCTTAGAAATAAATCTTCTTTATGTCCTGTATTTTCTGTGGCTTTTTGGAAGCTCACCTAATTCAACATAGCTGTATTACGTGCTAGGCATTGAGCTCTGAGTGGTAATTAAGCAAAGAGTTACCTTTGCACTAGATCAGGTGTTAGTTAACACTAAATTGTAAAACACAAATGGCTTCTGTCCTAGGCTCAAACCTGCTAGAAGACAGAGAATCTGGAATTATTCAAAATCTGCATCACACAAGGCAAACCCAAGTTTCCAGAGCTAAGTTGAACATAACGAATAACTTTAGTTGGGGAAAAAAAATTATAATTAATCGTAGGACTGGCCCCCAACCCAAAGGCAGACAACCCTGGTAGTTAGGTATGCCCATTATTCCTAAATGTTATTTAATAAAGTCTAAATAACTTTAGGTCTTGTAAATGACGGGGCCTACCTTTGTCCCCACACCACCACCTGTCTGAGTAATAGTCTTGCAAACACACACACAAACACACGCCCCATTATGAAAATAAATTACCTCAAGTTTAGTGGCTTAACTAGCACAAATTCATAATCTTACAGTTCTATAAGTTTTTTGCTACAGGATCTAGAGAAGAATCCATTTTCTGCACATTTAAGTTGTTGGCAAGGTTGAGTTCCTGCCAGTTGTAGGTCTCATATTTTTGTTTCCTTGCTGGCTGTCAAACAAGGGCCACGCCCAGCTTTAAAAGGCTACACACATTCCTCTTCTCATGATGCCTTCCTCCATCTCTGATTATAGCTAGTACAGATCTAGCACCTTTCACTTTAAGTCTTTCCTCCTCCTTCTGTCTCATCCCTCTGAACCAGCAGGAAAGGTGCTCTACTTTTAAAAACGCATGTGATTCAGTTGGGTCCACCTGGATAATACAGGATCCCTGTTTTAAGGCCAAATAATTAGCAACTTCAACCCCATCTGCAAATTGAATTTCCTTTTTACCATGTAAAATAATATGTTTGCAGTTTCTGGGTTTAGGATATAAGCATTATTGGAGGGCCATTATACTTCTTACTACAAGAGTGGAGATGAGGATATATGAGGTCGGGTACGGGGGTTGAGAAAGAAGAAAATAAACATAGAGAGAGACCTTTAATTATTTGGCTGGATTCCTTCTATGCCAGGTGCTAGTTTTTCAAATGTATGAAAGTTGCTTAAATTTCTCAGCCTCATTTTCTGTTCCTCATATCAAAATACTTAACATCTACCATAACAAAGGTTTTGGGGGACGTGTAATGTGTGGGGGTCAAAGGTATCAAGAGAAGAGTTCATCTATGGTTAACTGGAGAGAGAATTTCTCACCCAAAATAATTTAGATTCCAAATTTTAAAACATTCTTCTCTACAAATAAAGAACATCTGTGAGATGTATTAACTAAAGCTATCATTTGGAGATATTTGACTGCGTCATAAGATTTCTATGAGGCCTAAGTGAAATAAATTTATGTAAGATTAAAACATAAAATAGATGCTTTACCAATTTTAGTTTACTTCTTTCCTAAATGTTCTGCCCCAACAATATTTACTAGGTTTTAGAATGTCCAAATAAAAAGAGAAAAAATAAAAATGTAATTTCATTCAGAAATTACTATTCATATCATGCTATTCTCTGACCACCTGGGTTCCTTTTTGTTTGATTCTAAACCTATCCGTCCAAATATTTGGACTTTAAAATCCCCATAGTCTCTCATAAGACCCATCAATCACATTCAATCACATCTATATTCATCCATAAAACATAAACATGAAAAATGGCCAGTATTCAAAATAGCCTTTTATAGAAATCATTTTATTATTCTTTTTGTGAGCTAGTTTTCTAATGTCTTTCTAATCCTCTTTTCTTATTAGTATCATTGTAGTTGTTAATGCCATATCATTTTGACAACATTGCTTATTCATTTCATCCTTATTTTCTAATGATTTATAAAAGGATTTAAAATTCTGGATAGGCATGTCTAATAAGCATTATTTTTCCATGTAGCTTTATAGGCTATAGCCTCCATAAAATCTTTCAGATGTTAAGGCATATTGCTATATATGTTATTAACAGCACATTTAGATATTCTTAGAAATATATTACATCCAGAATCTGCAAAGACCACAACAAATCAGAAAGAACAAAACAAACAATCCCATCAAAAAGTGGGCTAAGGACATGAATCGATAATTCTCAAAAGAAGATATACAAATGGCCAAAAAGCATATGAAAAAGTGCTCAACATCACTAATGATCAGGGCATTTCAAATCAAAACTATTATTCCAAGTTTAAGTGAAATAACTCAGAAATAGAAAACCAGTTCTTACAAGTGAGAGCTAAGCTATGACAATGCAAAGACATGAAAATGATACAACGGACATTGGAGACTCAGGGGAAAGGGTTGGGAGGTAAAAGATAAAAGACTGCACATTGGGTACAGTGAACACTCCTCAGGTAATAGGTGCACCAAAATCTCAGAAATCATCAGGAAATAACTTATTCATGTAACCAAACACTACCTGCACCCCAAAAACCCACCAAAGTAAAAAAATACATATATATATATATTACATAATTTAGTGACCTTCATGTATCATCCTTTTAATTAAACATTAAACAGAGACTTAGGTTAAAATATTAGATGTATACATGTTTATAATTTTTCCCTTAGAAATGTCTAATATTTTCTCTATTCTTGAATGCTCTCCAAATTGAAAGTTCTTTCAGGAAACAGCTTCTAGCTTAGATCTCAATAAGACTGAACACAGCTAACAGATTACAGATGATACCAGAGTTTCTCAAGATTGTGTCTCTGTTAGAAATGTAGAGATAAAAATCAAATTCTTGAATTAACTTCCCAGACAATGAGCATACAATGAAACATTGTCACAGCCTCTGTGGTGTTTTGGGGATTGTCCTGCAATAAGTTAAAATTATTATAACAATTTTTTTCAATGATGTATAGACACAATATCAGATTTGTTAAATATTAAGGAAGAAGCTTATTCAATATGGGGGATGTGAAAGGAACACAGAAAAACACTCATGAAGGAAGGAGAGGAAGATAGCTATGGTTAAAAGAAATTTGTTATGGACTTTTACTAAATTTTATTCGGAATCATGGCTTTAATTTCACCGGAACGTTTTTGATTTGCTTCATTTTAAGACTAAAAGCTTAACAAATAATACAGTTAGAAGAAATTAAGAAATTATGTCTATTAAGTTTAAATTTCCATTAAGCTACTTTATATCTCCAATTCAACTGGCTAGGGTAACTACATATTTTTGGTCAAATCCAAGACACATCTGAGAGTGAATCAGAGACCATTAATAATCACATTGGTACACCAACTGGAAATCAATATTATCCTGATCAAATCTGAACATATGGACATTCTATGCTCTTTTTCGCTTCCAACTGTTTAAAGACTCAATTTCCTCTTTTGGAATAGCCTGTCTCACTGTTCCTGGATTTATCACCTAGTTATTTTCTATATATCCTTGCATACTCACTTGACATTTCCAAACTATGTGATATGTCCCAGATGTGGCTTCTGAAAACACAATATAGTAATCCTCCCATGGCATGTATCATTCATCCATAATCAGTTATTATTTTGCCTCCCCTAACAGACTATATGAAACATGGAAGTATAGAATTTTTAGTCTTACCATTATTAGCTCCATGGCCCAGCATAATTTCTAGCCTAGCATAAATGCTGGTCAACCATATCATAGAGAATTCTCATTTCTCAATCATAAATACATAGGTATTATTGGAGTTCTGTTAAATAGGAAATATTCAACTAGTAACTTTTCTAGTACCTTCCTTTAAAGTAAGGATAGCAAAGTGTTTCTATTTATATATCCATCTCTCTAAAACACTTTGAAAACAAACTATTTTAAGACAGAAGGAAGCCAGGATTGTTTTGCAGTTCAGAATGATTTGACCATTTCATTGTCTCCACATGTTAAGCAATTCTCTCATTTTTCAAAAATCCTAAGGAACACTTATGGAAAAACAGCTATTGTGCTGGCTAGACAGAAGACAGGTTTTTTTGGGTGGCTAGTGCCTTACTGGATATTGCACAACTTCCTACCAACTATCTCCTTCTATCTCCAGCCCAGAAATTTATATGGAGGCTGGGATGAATGAAACATGGGCACTAATGGGTATAAAATGAATACAGTTTATTATTCACACAGTAAACATCTAAAGAATTGCCAAAGAGAAGGGCTCAAGTTTGATCTGGAGTGAAACAAGGAAGATCAAGGGAGAAGGATGATTCTGGTTTTAATTGTATTTAGGAAGTGTGACCAGGGGGAATGCCCTCTCCTAGGCCAGGATACGTATGCTTTTAACTTGCACCAGCACAGAGGGAGGAAGCCTGAATCTTTCTTATCAGCTTATCCAGTTGTTACGTCAAAGTGAAAGGGTAAGGGTGGACCTTGCAAACAGTTAAGGATCAAATATCAAAACTGGACTCTTTGTCTTTATCATAGTTCATAAAGCTAATTCTGAGGGTTTTTTTTAAAAATAAAGTTAATGCTTTGATTAACAGACAGTTTGACAGAAACAAAAAATATTTCAGCAACCTATTTAAACAGTGTTCATTATATATGTGATAAAATAATTGTGCATATATTAATTATTTTAACTTGTGTATAATTCTGTGGCATAAGCACATTACAATTCATAAAGCCAAAGTCAGGAATGTGAAGTGACATAGAAAAGGTCACACATATACAAGTCAACAGGAGATCTGAAGTCTTTGACTACCAAATCATATAGACATTTATTTACTCTTACTTCCCCATAGGACTATCTTGAGTTAAATACTTTGAATTTCTCTTCAAGAGTTAGAATACCTGAGAGCTCTAAATGTCTCATATTTTAAGAAAGAAGAGGAAAGTAAATTCTATAGTCTTTCTTAAAGTTTAATACTGCATTTTATCTAACATGCTAATGAAACTGCGGACCATAATATCAGAACACTTGTCCACACCTTTGTTTCCAAGAAGCAAATACTACTTACTGGTTGTTAAATGTTACATGACCAGAGTACTGGTGCCACAATAAGAGTTAGAGAGGATTCACTGTACTCTGGAAAGGAATCTGCTAAAACAAGACCAACAGCATGTATACTACAAATCAGATTTCCTTTTATGCTGTGAGGGATTCACATTTGATTTTACAATTCAAATTTAGGAACATCTTTTTTACCTTTGTTTCTACACCTGAGAGGTTTGCTAATGTGTAATTCCACTGAGAAAATACACACTGATTCTATGTGCTCTTAAAGTGTCATTAACATACAGTATATACAACCTGTTCAACTCCTCTCTGAATTATACTATAAATAAATGCAGAGCAGTTACTGTAATTACAGAGTAAATATAACAAATTGACATAATTATAATTAAATTCAGGAAAAGTGGTGAGCACTTTGAAATGTACAAAATTAATTCAAGACCCTTATTTGTGGTTAAAATTTCTTTCTCCTTGAAGAAGCAAAATATGAACCAAGAACTTAGAGGTATAAAAATAAAAGGCTACAATGCTACTTTCCTGTATAGGGCAAGAAAAATGACCTCAAAGCAAACTTGAGCTTTGTAAGTGTTCACCCAGTTTACATGAAAATGAGCTTAAAATATCTCTTTCGTGCCTACTTCAAGAGATTTGAAAGAAATGTTCAGATAAAACAAGCAAGGGTGAAAGCATGCAATCACATACAATTTTGCCTCATTAATGAGTTTCTGATGAAATTATGGTTGGACCTAGGTTATCTGGAAAATTGTCTCAATTCTCTAACTCACTTTGTACAATAAGAAAGACATATATGACCTTGTATTTCCAAGGTTTTTTTTTTTCCCCAAATAGTATTGCCTAAAACTTTTCTTGTAATTAACATAGAAAAAAACCCACCTCTCTGACATTTTCCTTCTCTTCTTAGAGACTGTTTTTTCACACCTAACTTTTCCTTGCTTTGATTTTACAGGAGTGAGAAACTCGTAAAAGAAGTCCTTGATGGGTATTCACTATCTTATTTTGCAGTTGCACACAAGATCTTCTTTCAACTATGTTCATCAGTATGGAGAAGACGAGTACGGACCACTCATCCTTGCAAAAGAATGTACTTTAAGATGAATATAAAGAATGTGTCATGAATAGCACCTGCAAATTGTCTATTATTACAAAGTTCTGTTCAGTAAATGAATGTCAGTGATTAAAGAATATCTTGTGGAAATCGTTTTAAATGTAGATTTTTAAAACAAAGGACAAAAGGGAAGAAATGAGCAAACAAAAGAAAGAAGATGATGGCAAAACAACAGTTAATAATGAAGGAAGATGTATGTAGATAGGAGCGACTTAAATATGTATTTCTAATAGATAACAATGAGAACTGAACATAGATAAATGACAACTACAGTGAGTTTCATTGCACAATTTTTATGCATCATTAAATATGAAGAATAAGAGATGAGTACAAAGTCTAAAGACAAATCTGGGTCGATCAAGAATGACAGATGAGGAATGGGGCACAGAGGACAAATTTCACTGCACTGGCGAGGTCTGATATTGTTAAGTGATTGGACTTCCTGTGACATGGAGAATTAAGACAATTAAAATAAATTTGGAAAAGTGTTCAAAGAAACATTCTTGGCTATTTCATTATGGTAAAGATGTTTCTTATATTTTTAGTCATTATTCAACCAAAAGAAACTGTTAAGTTAGTAAGGTCAATGTCACAAAAATGAATGACATAAAACAATAATAAAAATATTCATCTATATATTCCTCATATTCTCTTTCTTAATTGATGTGCCTGCTCTAATATGAGAAACAGTACAGATAGAAACAACAATAGCAACAACATCTGAATGGAAGAAACCTCCTGTGCCTTGATCTCGGGGAATTTTCACTTGTTCAAATTGTTAAACTATAGAATTCCCACCTCTTAGTGTCTCTATAGGGTGATTTCTCAGATATTTCAGAAGATCCTCAAAATTCATAACATACTCATAGCATTAATATTTGAAACCAGTCTGGTAGCTCAGAGACCAAAGTTATTTCTGACAATATACTACTACAGTATCACTTGGTTTCAAACTTGGCATCAGAGTCTGTTGTTGTCTTCTTATGCAGAAGTTGAAATAACGGGTCCATTCCATGTTTTAAGCTTTCTTTCTATTAAAAAAGTGAAGTTTTTCAGTAGGACCATAGCCCTGAATTGTCATGATTGCCTACAGACTTTATATTTAAGAGACACACCTGTGGAGCAATTCGTAAAATATATTGGTTTTTAATATGCTATCATACCAAGTCTCAGTGCAGGCATCTCTGACATAACAAGTTGAACTTGACAGGAAATTAAATTGAGAGAAGCTAATGTTTTACTTTTCTCCTAGTGACATAACTTATAAACTGTAGAAAAGAGCCCAACTTTCAGACTTTTCCCCCCAAACACACTAACTTGTCTACTTTACCCAATGGTAGATCACGAAATGCCGTAATGGGTAAGAGTTAAGAGCCAGCAACTGCCTCAGGTTTCCATTTGTGGTCCTCATGATACAGAATGTCTCTTCATCTTTTGGGAGATCAACAACTTATGTAAACAATCAAAGAAGTAATAAAAGAGAAAGACATATGTTACAGAAGTTTCTGTGTAGCATTCTGCATATTTATCATTTTCTATCATCATTATCTTAAAGTAGGTTTTTACTCTGTTTTGAGTTTAAAACTAAAGTTTTGTGTTATATAAGTGGCTAATAGCTAATACATGTGACTCATTAAGTAACATAAAATGAACTGGAACCTCAGGCTATGTGGTTCTCCTTTCCACTTGAAAACTTTGCATATTCAAAAGAAAAAATCTCTTAATTGTGGCAATTTTATCTATTACTCCTAATGTTAAAGTTGCTTAAGATAATTTTCAAGGACCAAAAATATTCTGATAAAAACATACCTTATTGAAATTATTTATATTCCTTATCTCTTTCTTTTAATTTTGAGTGCAACCTACTAGAAAAACATAAGCTTGTACCTATAAACCACATAACCTACTTAATTGCCGTTATAGTCCTAGGCTTACATCATCTCATTGAACCTGCAGGTCATTGGAAAAGTGATGATTTGAAAGAAATAATCAAGAAAACATCTCAATTTAGGTTTCATGTTGTAGAAGAACAAGGCAATGGTGAATGATTTTTCCACATCATTCTGCTCTCTTTCTAGAGCCAAAGGAAGATAAATTATCCCTCCCAGTACAGAGGCAGAATAAAAATAAAAACAAAAAGTGAGCTATGAAATCAACATCTGAGGATACAGAAGGTTAGAGTAGTAACCCAAAACAATCTGCAAGACCTACCAAACATTCAGTTATGGAGGGAAGAAAGATAACATGCAAAGAAAATGAAAAGGACAAAAAGAAAGGAAAGTAAAAATAGCATCACGGAGACTGACCACCACGCAATAGAGTCAGAACAGAGAAACAACCGCAAAATGCATACAGCGTTGTAATGCAAGTGGTAGCGTGTGCAAAAGAATGAGAGAAAATGACCAAAGAAAGAGACAAGGAGAAAAAGGCACAAAAGACACTAGTGAGTAATCATTATTTTTCTGCTTCGTTTTCTTTTCTTTCTTTTTTTGAGACAGAGTCTCGCTCTGTCGCCAGGCTAGAGTGCAGTGGCTTGATCTTGGCTCATGCAACCACCACATCCCTGGTTCAAGCGAGCCTCCTACCCAACATCCTGAGCAGCTGGGACTACAGGCTCATTCACCACTGCGCCTGGCTAATTTTTTGTATTTTTAGTAGAGATGGGGTTTCACCATGTTGGCCAGGATGGTCTTGATCTCCTGACCTCATGATCTGCCCTCCTCAGCCTCTCAAATCGCTGGGATTACAGGCGTGAGCCACCACGCCCAGCCAAAAGTAATCATTTTTGATGAAAACTACATTGCCCTAGTAGGAACTAAAAGTATTATGGGAATTCATAAACTCTCTTGCATAAGCCTAGGAAGATTCCAGAGAACAATGAAAAAGAAAAAGAATCTAGAAAAACACTAAGGCAGTGAAAGTATAACAATATTCTAGCTACTGTAAATTTTAAAATATGCACTAATTCCATTATGACAAAATTGATATTTCAAACTTCGTCTCTATTTTTATGTAATTTGTTTTTAGTGAATCCCAATTATAATTGATTACTACTATGCAACAATAATTTAAAACAAACCTAACAACAAAAGCACAAAAAAAAAACTTTTTTTTTTGGCTTTGGTTCAAAAAAACCAAACAGAAGTAATTATGAAAAAAGAAATACCTAGAGCCATAAAGAGCTGCTGACTTCAAGTCATTGGACACAGATGGAGAGTCACTGACTGAGTCCTCCTGACCCCCTTTCTACCATAGACAGGAAGGTAAGGAACTGATACTTTAGCAAGGGTCTGTTACTCCATGATGATAATAGTATTTCAAGGAGGCAACACAGATGTTATGACAAGACTCAAGGGCACTGGAGTAAGAAAATTATAGCTTACATCTGGTTTTTCCACAACCTAGCTCTAAGACCTAGGGCAAGTCCTTTAATCTCCGTGATTCTCCACTTCTTGGAGAATATGCAACAGTTGTTATTTTTGTAAACATTGAAGATATATTTGTAAGCATGCATATATAAAAACAATACTAATGTTACCTCTCTTAAACTAAATGTTTAAGACCACCATTGTGGAGGTATGAAATGTACTCTAGAACTAAACATTAACTGACTGCTGCAGCTTTTAGAAAGTCAACAGTAAAACACCTTAAAAATGGTAACTTAGTTGTCTTTTGTTTTTTAAACTTGTCTATCAACCTATGTTCTCTATATTTTCCATGAAGTTCAAATGTGAAATAAATGGAAATATTATAAAATGCACCAATTTTAATGCACGAATCAGTTCACATCTCAGTTTTTTTTTTAGCAGTTTCTTTTACCATTTAGAGGTAGAGTTCTCATCTCAGATTGAATTATTAGCAAGGACAACTGAATTTTTTGAAGGAAAAAAAGGCACTGTACAAGTAAAATAAGAAAAATAATTAAAAATTGGATAGCCCAAAAAACAATGAAAGTTATCTCTAGATATTTTAGAATCTAAATAAAAAACACTTTTCTTATTTTTGATTTATTTTGTTACCCTAAGAAGAGACAATATACAAAACGAAAAAAGACTCAGGGTAGAATTATATGCAGTCCATATATGAGATACATCTATTATCTGCCAGCTTTTTATAGGAAAAAAACCCAATAAAGTTAAAATCAACTACTAGTGGTGAGATAAGATAATGGTGAAATATTCCTCTCAGTTAGTAGTCATAAATAACATGCACTTTCAAAACATGTGATTTTCTATGTCAGTGTTATTTTGAAAAATTATTGAACATAAAACTCTCTAAAAAAATTGTGATTGAAACCTCTTGTACATCCTTGAAGGAAGATCATTTACTCATTAATTCAACTAATGATTATTTAGCAATCACCATGTGCCAGGTGCTGTTCTAAGTGCTAGAGACTCAAAGGAAAAGAAAAGAGGCCTTCTTATGAAACTTTCCTCCCGGTGGGTAGAGAGGATATAATGGAGGTGAGGATGAGACTGATACAGTCTGAAGCATGCAACCCTAGTTTTCATGGAGAAAGGACATATAAGCATGTGCCAATGACTTGAGACAGGATAAAACACTTTGCTCAAAGGACTGACATTTTTTAAAAAGTCACCTGTGGCTGAAGAATGGAGTAGGAAGTGGAGAGTGATGCAAAGTATATTTAAAAAGTGAGACGTCATCTGGGCAAGGTGGTTCACGCCTGTAATCCCAGCACTTTGGGAGGCCGAGGCGGGCAGATTACCTGAGGTCGGGAGTTTAAGACCAGCCAGACTAACATGAAGAAATTCCGTCTCTACTAAAAATACAAAATCAGCAGGGCGTCGTGGTGCATGCCTGTACTCCCAGCTACTTGGAAGACTGAGGCAAGAAAATCGCTTGAACCCTGGAGGCAGAAGTCGCGGTGAGCCGAAATTGCACCATTGCACTCCAGCCTGGGCAACAAGAGCACAACTCCATTAAAAAAAAAAAAAAAAAAAAAAAAAAGTGAGACATCACATGTGTAATCCCAGCACTTTGGGAGGCCAAGTCGGGCAGTTCACTTGAGACCAGGAGTTTGAGACCAGCCTGGGCCACATGGCAAGACCCTGTCTCTGCTAAAAATACAATAATTAGCCGAGCATGGTGGTACATACCTGTAATTCCAAGCTACTCAGGAGGCTGAGGCACAAGAATTGCTTGAATCCAGGAGGCAGAGGTTGCAATGAGCTGTGATTGTGCCATTGCACTCCAGCCTGGGTGACACAGTGAGACTGTCTCTCTTAAAAAAAAAAAAGAAAAGAAAAAGAAAAAATATAGAGAGTCAATTCCTAAATAGTTTTGCAGGCCATGTTAAAGACTGTGATTTTCATTCATTCTATGGACTCCAATGAAGCAGATGCATGTGGTGAGTATATGTTGGGAATTTATTTAGTCAGTTTGCATTTGTAATTGATTCATGATGAGGCACTGAGAATGGATGGGATCAGTGGAGAGGAAACAGAGATACTGCTTAAGAAACGAGGACCACTAAAGAATGCACTTTTATACTAAAAACCAAAGATCATTTTCAAGCTTCATTTTTCTCCAAAACTGAAAACAAATCTGTTTATTGAAAAACAACAACAAATCTTTTTCTCTGTCTGTATCTTACTTTGATGTAATGTTTTTGAAGAAACTTGTCTGTAATTAATCTTTAATTAGTACGATCATAAAATTCTCTCACCCACACCCCATGACTTTAAATTACACTTAAGATTCCAAATTCGTAACAAGACTTACTAGGCCTCATTAATGTTGCCCAGGACTACTTCTCTAACACCTTCTCTTATACTTGTGCTGTCAAAGTGTTCTCATTTTTCTCCAAACACTCTGCATATTTCTGTCTGAGGGATTTGCAGTAATCATGATTCTGCCTGGATAATCTTTCACCAGCTGTAACAAGGATATTTCTCTCAGCTCAGAAATCTGCATGGGTGTTACATTAATGTCATAAAATTATTCCATGTATGATATGCCTGTTGTCAACCAAAAATTAGTAAGTAAAATTTTCTGAGAATTTTTAAATTTATTTAAATATTAAAATAAAAGACAAGAAAATTAAGTATCTTATGTTACATAATTATATACTGTTAAAAGTGAAAACTATAATGCTCTTAGTTAAAAGGAAGTTTTAAGAAATTATGAGTATTATTGAACTATTTATTCCATATTGTGAAGGACTGATACCTGGGTTAAACAGTGCATATACTCTCTTGTTTAATTTTTAGAAGTAAGCGTAAAGGGAGGATTTCATCTGGAAATTATGACAGAAGAATCTTTCTTGTTCCCTATAATTGCATCCTACTGATTACATAATACTGCTTACAAAGAAGCTTTTCCCAGTCCCATCTGTGAACTATATTACATAACCTGATATATAGTAAAGGGAAAAAACAGTAGCTAAGCCTATTTTTTCTTGTTATTTTTTGTTGTCATTTTTGTCCTTGCACACATACATTACTAAATTCAGATTAAGGTGATAAATTAGATGGGGGATGTGCCCACATATTCACGTTCAGACATCTCCCCAGTCTGAAGCAGAATATTTGGGAGAGAGAAAAAGAGAGTAAGCAAATGTAGAAAAAAAGGATAGACAAAGGAGCAGGCCAAATAGAGATGTTGTATTTAAATATCTATCAAAGTTAGAGAATCATGGGGGTACTGTGGAGTCCCTAGCTCTCTAGGATATCACATTAAATATCACATTTAAATATCTATCAAAGTTAGAGAATCTTGGGGGTACTGTGGAGTCCCTAGCTCTCTAGGGCATCACATGAGTAAGGACATTTCAACAGAAGAAAACATATTACCTACATATATATATATATATGCAAGTATGTAATGAAAATGCAATAGTGAGAATGACATTTTTTATTTATTTTTTTAAAAACTCGATCAGTTCTCCATATCTTCCATGTGATTGGGAAAAACACATTTATCATAGATATGTAAATTGCATTAATGGTATCAAAATGCATTTAGTCTACTTTGTTTAGAAATCAGAGCTCTCACTCCACCGAGTCAAAATAGTTTACAGTCAGATTCTCTGTTTCAAAAGTCACCCGAAGTACAAGAGGAGAGGTTTTCTGGAAAATGTGAATTTATTTCAAACTGATTTTCTAATTATCTTAATGATTATATTTTAATCTGATTGCTTCTGAAAAAACCACACCTTCTTTATACTCTCCTGCAAGCCTTTATACTCTCCTGAAATCAAATGCATTTAGAAAATGAAATAAAATATATTAGCATGGCATGGCGATACACAGGTGTAGTGCCAGTGACTCAGGAAGCTCAGGCAGGAGGTTAGCTTGAGTCCAAGAATTTGAGGCTGGCAGAGTGAAACCTGTCTCTAAATTTAAAAATGAAATAAAGTAAAACTAAAATATATTGTTCAAAACTGTGTTAAGTTTACCTGTGTTTATTTTTAATAATTCTCCAATTGTTTTTCACTTTTTGTGAATCTCAAGGAAAAATATTTTCTGTCCTATGCACATATTTTTCAACGTTTCAACCTATAGTGCTCAACGATGACTTGTATGTGCACAATTCAATGCTTTAAAAACTTAACTCTTATGCCTACTCTCATTTGAGATGTTCTAATGTGCACATCTGAGACAGATGATTATGATGGTTGGATTATCCATTATAGCTTTAGTTTGTCAGATGTATGTGGTTATTGACTAAAGCTATAACTTCATAATGAAAAATTTCAGCCATGTTTTCAGCACAGATGGTTGTGAAAATTGATATTTTAACATGATAAGTTCAGTATCCTGAATTTTGCAAATTTCTACATTTTTCCCTCAAAGTGTATGTGTATACCCAATGGAGGAATTTTTTAAACATGAATAATTTAAAATTGATTAAAAATATGTGTAATTCATTTAATCTATCCTTCTAAAGCTCACTAGTGACATTTTTGAAGACAACTAGTCTACTGTAGGAATTGTGCTAAGTGATGAGAAAACTATGATGAATAAAAGAGAGCTCATTTATGAATAAAAGACCATAAATCCATGGGACTTGAAATCTAATAAAATATAAAAGGATATAAACAAAAGGAGTTAAGTGTTATGTGTTGCATATAATATTTATATATGCTATGTTACATAATACATAGTGTATGTATAGTGTTTTATAATATATATACTCACATATATGTATATACATATTTTATTATATATAATATTAATGTAGTCTATTATATGATACAGAGTGTGGATATATATACATAGCATTTAAGAGAGAGACAGAGAGACACACTGGGATGAGAGAAAATAATTTTTATTTTAAGGAATTGGCTTATGCAGTTGTGGGAGCTGACAAATTTGAAATCTATAGGATGGGCCAGCAATCTGGACATTTAGGTAAGAATAGAAGTGATATTTCAGTCCAAATTCTACTGGACAGGCCAGCTGACTGTAATCTTAAGTAGAGTTTCTATGTTGCAATCTTGAGGTAGAATTGTTTGTATTTTGGTAAGCCTCTATCTTTGCTCTTAATTTCCTTACCTGATTGTATAAGGCCCATTCATATGATTGAGGGTATGCATGGTATGCTTTCCTCAAAGTCTACTGATTTAACAGTTAATCACATCCAAAAATATATATTCACAGCAATATCTAGACTTCTTTTTGACCAAACAACTAATCTAATCTAGTACAGCAGAAGAAATTGACACATAAACCACCACGTTGATTCCTTGTAAATTTGAGAGACTACACATCCCCTTAAACCATCTATAAATCTCTACATAAGGAAAATGACGTATCTTATCTTAGCCTAACATAATGCAACTATCCTGCATACAACCAAACATACTAACCCTTTCTGCAGAAGAAATGCAACATTCTTACCTGATGCTGACTCTTCCTGGTAACCTGTAATGCAAATATTATGATGTAAGTTAATGATACTTAAATATTATGATGTGAAGTTAATATATCTTATGTTATAATAAGGAGATTCAATAGCTGAAATGCTTATGTCTTCCCAAAATTCATATGTTGAAATCTAATCCCCAATGTAATTGTACTGCAGGGGAGTTCTTTTGGAGGTGATAGCTTATAAGGGTAGAGCCCTCATGAATCATATTAGTGCCCTTTTAAAAGTCCTAGAGAGCTCTCTTATCTCATTATGCTAAGTAAGGACACCATGAATCAGAAACTGGGTCCTTATTAGACAGTGAATCTACTGGTGCCCCGATCTCGAACTTCTCAGTCTCCAGAACTGTGATAAATAAATTTCTCTTGCTTTTAAGCCCACCAGTCTATGGTATCTTTGTTATAGAAGTTCAAATGGACTAGGATGGGAAAAAGAGAGGGCAGAAAATATATATGTTCTCTCTTTCTCCCTATTTATCTATCTTTGTGTGAATATACAAATATATTCATAACAAGGTAAGAAAGACATATAACAATTACAGTCCTCATTTCTTCAGCTGGTCATGTGGTTGTAACTGATACTTTTAACTACCTTCTTCCACTATCCATTTCATATTCCCTTTGCCCTCAGCAAGCATGTTAGCTGGTCATGGTTCTTTGTGTGTTGGGTTAACCGAAATTTCCATTCTTGAAGGGTTTGGACCATTAGTATTCTTGACTGAAGTGGATTGTTGAAGTTTTACATTGACTTCAATCACAGAGGATGGTAGTAGTAAGGGACTACCTAAAGAATCACCTGCATTCTATACATACTGTTACTTACCTCTATTTTGTTCTAGAATTCACATTTCCCCTTGGTAATCAGGATTAATTATCCCAGCCAATAAAGTGACTCCCCTTTTGTCTGATGATTCAGAAGAACAAGGAACTGGAAGTAGGTGGGTGATAGTCTCACTTCCAATTCAATAGAATTTCTCTGCTGTCTCCTGGTGGAATTATATATCTCTTTGTAACTAACACCTTTAGAAAAGCAGAGAAAAGGATGCAAGGACAGGAAATAAAATTATGCTAATTGTTAACAGGATTAAAAATGAGTGACACCATTCCCATTTCTGCCCCTTGATTCCAGTATCTGTGAATCCTGACTACAGAAGAAACAGTATCGTATAGAGGACACAGCCCTTGCTGAATAATGCTGACCATGTCAAAATATAGATGTCATAATAAATGGTGAAATACTAAAGTTACTCTATAAAAGTTATAAGTACGAAGCAGATGCCTGTTACCTCCATTATTATCCTACAGTTTGTGCATCATGGATAATGCAATCAAAATTAGAAACAAATACTGGTGCAGGCTGGGAAAGAGAAAGAAGTATAGCAGAAGTGGAGACCATGGCATTTGGGCCACTTTTTCATTAACTTACTTGTGCTTCCAGGGCCTGCTCCAGTTCAACCTCACAATCCCACTTCCATTTGATGAAGGAGTGCTGCTGTGTACACCCAGCTTCATGGCTTTGTGGGCATGATGACACTCATTCAATGATGGGTAGCTCAGGTACTCAGTGACCCTCAGTTAAACATTCAATCTATATTAAGGCCCAATAACAAGCCAAAATCTGCCTCTCAAAAGAAGAGTAATCATCTGCAGAGGATGGCAGGCGTTTGCTCCAAAATCCTAAGGTTCACATTGGCATTCACCTGTAGCGACCTGTCAAAGGCTCCAAACAGAATCTCTGTCTGCTACAGACACTTTAAACACCATTGGATTTGCTGGACCATATAGCCAGAACAGATTGTACATCAGTCTGGACCTATTACCCAGGCTCCACTCAAAACTAATACCTTTTCAGATAACTTGGTGAATGGACTGTTGTACCACAGCCAAATGAGGAATATGTTGCCACCCAAATCTAAAGAGACCTTCTAACCAATGTGCCTCATTTTTTCATCGTAGTAGGGGCCAGATGCAACAGCTTATCCTTCACCTTAGAGAGTATGCATTCATATGTTTCATACCATTGGGCCCCTAGAAATTTCACTGAGGCAGAAAGGCCCCTGAATTTTTGTTGAATTTCCCACCCTCTGACATGCAAACGTTTTATCAATAAACCTAGAATAATTGCCACTTTTTTCTTAGTAGGTCCAGTCAACATATCATCCCTGCAATGAACCGGTGTGATAACTTGTGGAAAGGAAAGGTTATCAAGATTTCTAAGAACTGGATTATGTCCTACGATGATACAGTTAAGATACACCTGAGGTAGGACTGTTAAGAGATATTCCTGGCCTTGCCAGCTGTGTACTAACGGTTTCTGCTGCTTTTATCAACAGGAAAGAAAAAGCATTTTTCAGATAAACAGCTGCATGTGATGTACTAGGAGATGTCTTAATTTACTTGAGCCATGTAACCACATCTGGTACAGCAGCTACAGTTAGAGTCACCATTTGACTAAGCTTACAATAATCTACAGGCATTCCCAGGATCTGTTTTCAGCACAGACCAGATAAGTGAGACTTGTTGGGATCACCACTCAGGTACACTTTAAATCTTTGATGGTGTCAATAATTTCTGCAGTTCTTCCAGGAATGTAGTGTTGCCTTTGGTTTACTATTTTCCTAGGTAGAGGCAGTTTTAGTAGTTTTCACCGTGCCTTTCTCACCTCTCTAGGTCAGGTAACTGACATGCTTCCAATTGCTGCATATGTATATTCCAAATATGTATTTTATAACTAGGGAAATGCCACAAAATGAGATTGGGAACCCCTTGGCCCATTCTGAGATAA
Organism: Cheracebus regulus; assembly: GCA_963574635.1. Lineage (NCBI taxonomy): Eukaryota > Metazoa > Chordata > Mammalia > Primates > Pitheciidae > Cheracebus > Cheracebus regulus. Next base: position 51,080 of record CAUYQU010035035.1, read on the forward strand.
GACTGAGCTCAAACTCCATCGTTCACCTGGCTTCCGTAAATCCTTATGGTGGACAACAATGACATTTCAGAGTTCCTGAAAGTATTGGCAATTCAGAGCCATTGTCCAGTAATCCCTAAAAAAGTTTGATTATTCTTTTTCCCAATGTGTAGTCATTCTGGTAAATAGCCATAGGCCTTTTGGTGAGTCTGAGAGAAAGAGTAAAAGTATCAATTTTTGTTAGAGACGTATTTTCCTTCTTCAAAAAGAACTTTGTTATTCAAAGTGCATCGTTTTTATTCAAAAGGCTTTGGGGTCTCTAACCTAGATCAAGTCTGGGAATTTGCGGAGGGGCCTGACTCTTCTGTTGTGTTTTTCATTTTCTCTCTTTATAAACTGAGAAGTCTGTTGTGATTATGCTGTCCATTTCTCATCACTGGATGCTGAATGTGTGAAGGGAAGATAACTTGACTTCGAAAATGGGGAGGCCAGGTGCAGGGGCTCACGCCTGTAATCCCAGCATTTTGGGAGGCCAAAGCAGGCAGATGACTTGAGCTTGGGAGTTTGAGACCAGCCTGGGCAACATGGGGAAACGCCTTCTCTACAAAAAATATATATATAAATTAGCCAGAAGTGGTAGCATGTGGCCTTGGCCCCAACTACTCAAGAAAACAAGAAAATGTACCTGAGACGTTTCTTCCAAGGTATATCTGAGAAGCGTCATCAATACCTGTTGATGAGATACTGTATTATGAGCTAATGTGCTAATGAATTAAATATTCTGAGGCAGATTTGAGTAAGTATATAATATATAAGAAGGATATGGACTATCGTGGCAAGAGGGTGGACTGTGATAGTCTCTTACAATGGATTTCTTCCCTCCGTATACTAACAGTCACATCTAAAAATTTAGATTATTTTCTCTTCTTTTAAATATAGGCTGACTCTGACTGCCTCGGAAAATAGAATGTGACAGAAATCAAATACTGGGATTTCCTATTCTAAGGTTTTCTTCCTTTTGGAATCCAGGGACCCATAATGTGAGTTCAGGCCACATGGGTCAGCCACATGAAGAATATACTAGATTTTTTTTATCTGTTAAATTTCCATGAACTCCATCATGAAATAGCCAGTGTCAGAGTTCTGCGTAAGACTATTCTTATTATTGTTTTGCCTCCACTATCCATTACAGTAAACATAATCATCTTGTGTTTGGTGAATAATTTCTGCCACTTGATACTGCTACTCTTGCATTCTATCATCCCTGTTTCATTTAGGGATCCCAGTTCAATGGTAACACTTACCACTGGAATTTTTGACCTGCAAGGAAGGTTACAACAGAGATTTTTGAGGATGGTGAGGTTCCCTTCAGCCATTTATTTCTTATTGTTTTGGTAAAGAGTTTGTATTATGTGTTAAAAGTATGTGTTTGTGGATATGTTCCTTTATAGTATACCAGTGACTTTCTAGCATTTCAACTTCACTTAGTGTAGGCCACCTTTTAGTCCATGTTTCAGTCTGCCTACTAAGCAACCTTGTAGATCGCTTCCTAATAATTTGAGCTAAAACACTAAATGCAGAACTACTGCTTAATGAGACCATATCAGTACATTAGGTCTGATCCAATGTTATCTCCCTTTTACCTTGATTCCTCACTCTTAAGTTCCATGCCTACACATATGCTCTAGATTTCTATATATTTAAATGAGGAAAATCATGTCATTCTCATGTATATTGCATCACTTTGTGGGGTCATACTGTTTACCCTTGGGATTTGCTGGTACTTGAGTCTAATTTTAGATAGAGAAGAAAAGGGGGATGCAGGGGTGGGTACTAAGAAAAATTAAAAATAGCTTGCCAGGCTACATTGGGGGAGACCATTACAAATTCATCAAGCAAAGTAGGATTAATTTTCTCAGACAAAAATAAAGCCATTTGTACCTGCAATAAAATCCCAACAGAATTTAAAGTTTCGATATCCCAATTTCATTGGCATCTTTCCTTATATCCCCCCAAAATTCATATGTTGAAATTCTACCCTCCCACCATATAAATACACAGGGAGAAGGAGCTATCTTTGAGCCAGAAAATGAACTCTTACCAGAGAGTAAATCTGACAGTGTCTTAATCTTGGACTTCCCAGTTTGAGAACTGTGAGATACAGATTTCTCTTGTTTATAAGACACTCAGTTTATGATCTTTTGTTATAACAACTAAAACTGACTAAGACATCTTCCCATTCCAATTTTTGGTATCCTTCTCATGGGCCACAGTACTTTGTACCTTACACCCTGGAGCCTGCTGGTACTTGAGTTGAATGACAGGTCTAGAAATAAAGAGAGATCATGAAGGTAGGTCCTGAGGAGAATCAGCAAGACCTGCAACTCAGGGAGACCATTACAGGTTTTTTTTAGGTCAAAGGGTACTAACCTTTTCCCTTTTTTGAAACCTTTTTCCTCTTTGAAAAGGGGATGTCACCTTTTCAAAGAGGGAAAATGAAAGACACAATTCAGTCAATGGTAAATAGGAATTTTGGAATTCAGGCAGGGTGGAATCTGCTACTATTGGCCAAAAGCCTCAGCAGAATTTGGAAGTCTAAAGTCTTCCAGGTTTAGAATTCTTAGAGGTTATTTTCACTGGAATCTACCTGTGTGTCTCTATTCTGATTTTCAGTATTCCATTCTTCCTCAATCAATGCCTAACTTTGAAAAGGTGACTTTGCAAGTTTGAAGTTTTAATTTGCATTGTAATTAAGTCACTTTCAAAATGTGACCTTGGGTTTAGTTTTTAGAAATCTTGACCTTGTAGTTACAGGAAATAGGAATTATTTTCAGAGCAATCATAGACGTTTTCATGTCTTTCATGCAGTTCTTGAATTGGGAACTTAAGATCCTAAGCTTATAAATTCATTTTCTTAAGTTCTTTACCACAGTTAGAAACACCCAAGTAATTCCATTATGTGTTTATTTTAATAAAAATGTTCTAAGGTAGAAAGTATTTGGTTTCCCAAAGTGTTGCCATCTATAGCTGCTTTAGTTATCTAAAGGTGATCATTTGAGTAAGTCTTTTGCCATATCATGCGATGGCTTACCAGTTTCTTCTATACCACTAGAAGCAGTCATTATTTGCTTTCAAATCAAACAGATTACAGAGTCAATTCTAGAATTTACAGAACCAACACACACACACACGCACACACACACACCTCTCTGTGCACATATATATTTTATAAAACATTTTATATTTCGTGTATTTAGGGATTTGTTAAAGGCAATTAGCTCACACACTTGTGAAAGCTGATTTAAGGGTCTGTACAGCTGTTGTCTCTGCTCTTGATGCTGAAGCTTGAAGTTCAGAGGGAAAGCAGTCAGAAAGGGAATATCACAAGCAGGCTGGAACTTACAAGCCTGAGGTGGAAATCCACGAGAATGGACTAAAACTTGTATTAATTCTTACTGCCTTCCACCTTGGAGATGAAGTCGTCTTGAAGAAATTGGGTCCAGTATTACAAAGATGAAAAATATGCACCTGCCCAAGAATCAAAGAAGCTAAAAGAGGAACCAAAGGAAGGTAGAGAAATGGCCTGCCCAGCTGCCATTCCCCCCAACAAGAAAGGTCAAACTATCACAGAACATGCATGCTACACAGAGAGTGCTGTTTCCCTTCTACCGTACAAAGCTTGCAGGAATCTCATGTGTGGCTCACTCTAACCATAAACAATAAGAAAAGGAACTCTGGGGAATGTCGTTTAGCTTAGCCATGTTGACATATTACAAAACCATCACCTTTGTTACAGTTTATGATGCTTTTCATAAAATTCTAAATTTTTGTAACACTTTGCTTCAGAGTTCTGCAATTGTATAGATAAGTCAAGTTGACTGTAGTATTTTACATAAGAATATGTTTGTGTATGCATGCACATGCACGTGTATACATTATTTGCATCAAGTTTTGCTATTAAAGTGATGTTAACTTTATAAAGTGAACTAGAATGGTTCTCATCTTTTTTTCCATGATCTTGGCTATGTGGAATCAGATATAAAATTGTGGTTTCTTATCTATGGGATAGATTAAACTCAGCTATAAAATCATCTGGATTTGTATTCTTATCAAATAATAGGTTTTTAACAAAAATTTGTATTTATTTTGTGATTATTGCTCTCCTTCTTTTGTAAATTTAGATGTGCAATATAATGACTGCAATGTCATCTTAGCATATTGTTCTAAAATTGTAGATTATATTAAGTAAAAACTCTAGTGCTAAAAGGCAGCCACCTTTGGAGTGAAGATAAAGAAGAAAGTGAACAGTTATTAAATCCTTACAATGTGCTAGATATTATTTTAAATTGTTTGCATACATTTTCTTTTTATCTGTGTGGTGGATAGAATCTGTGAGATCGATGTTATTGGCTCCATTTTAAGTTGAAGAATATGAAACCCATATAGATTAAGGCATTTGCCCCATGACTCTCAATGTATGTGATGCAAGGATTCAAATCCAGCTAAGCAGAGGCCAGTCACAAAACAGTGTTAATATGGTTCTTTGAGAAACTGCATGAAAACAATCCTGAGTTAAGTAACAGTATGACTCAGAAAGAACCAAGTTGAGAGAGGGTTTGCTTGATGTTGTTTATTTTGGCTTTTCAGATGAAGAATTCAGTTTCTTGTGTGGCCTTGTTGCTTTTTGCCTGTGTGTTCCAACTTTTCCACATAAAATTTATGCATTTTAAAAAATATAATGAAGCTTTGTGAAGTCCTGTTACTTGAGTCAAAATACTGTATTAAAAAAGAGTGTATTATTTTCAACCTAGCTAGTTATACTATAAATTAAAGACTTGGCAAACTAACTAAACACCCAGTAAATACTCCATAAATTCAAACTGTGGACTTTTAGGTTGGAAAGTTTGTATTATCCATCTTGATATTAGTCTCTAAAATTCTGTGCCTTAGTCACAGTCAGTGTTCACTAAATCTATTGAATGTTGAAATTTCTTATGTTGAACTACATAAAACTGTCTTGGTATTTAATCACTGTGTATTACTATATCTTTTTTTTTCCTTTTCCTATTGATTCTTTTTATACCAACCACATTTATCATTTCTACAAGGTTGTTTCCAAAGTTGAACTCCAAGGTACATACAGAAATCTTTTCCTTATAAATATTTTGTATATATTATACATTTGTTTTTCTCCAAGTGTGCCACCTTGCATAGACATTGCCCTATTGTAAGCCTTGTTGACATTGATGCAATTATAATCTTCCATGATTAATGTCTTAGCTGTTTTACAGACTTTTGTTATCTGCATACATACTTCTAAATCTGTCTTTCATCCTGCCTGAGACAAAGTAGCCTCTTATCATTTATTTTCTTTCCATTTCTATCTTTTGCTATATTCCAAACAATCTTTTCAGTCTTTGGAGCATATATTTTATCTCTCTTTAAAAGATACCATACCTTGTTTCCTCCTAGCTGACAAAGTCTAGCCTTTCTCTGAAAACAACCTCCTGATTTTTAATAGGGCTCTAACCTACTTCATTCTAGCTTGCTACTTTGGTTATATTAATCTCTATTTTGTGGACTTGAAAACATGGCTTTATTCCATCTTTTTAAAAAATAGATAGTATTCCAGGAAAACAAATAAACAACTAATAGATACACTTTTTGTCACTGCTTGGGCTTTGTTTTGTTGCTGCTGTTATTACTGGTTTTGTTGTGGAGGAAATGTTAGTCTTCAGGTCTCTATTGCTGTCTTTCTTCCCCTTACTTTGATTGTTGAAATAGCAGTCAAGTTTTTGGATTCACCCTTTCCATGCCCATGGCATGTTGTTTATCAAGTTATCAAAGCAGTGTACATGCATGAATATATATTACTTCACCGTATCCTTGATTTTTGACAAGGACTTATAACTAAACATCTAAACTTAGATACATATAACTGGCACAATTATGGAGTCCCAGAAAAATTGTAAGAATCAGAAATGACTTACTTCTAATTTTACTTACTGCTCTTTTTATTTTCTTTCTTTCTTTCTTACTGGCCCTTGATACCTCTGTAAACACACAGAGAATAAATACAATAAACTGTCAGGGTGAAAAGTTAATATTTTGAGATTAAAAATTCATATGATAGTAAGTTCAATTCTGTCTCCTGCCAACTCAAAATATGCCCTTCCAGGTTAAAGGAAGGTGGGGAAGATAGAGTGTTTGGGTATGTTACAGATTATTGATGTTAAAAAAAAATCCAAAATGGAAAATTCTCAAATATACCTCCAGTTACTAGTTCTCATATACAATTAAAGTATATAAAATAATTTCTTCTTAGCATTATGTCAGTTATTTCTGTTTCTATCAGGTTGTATTTTGGTTTCCTGATCACCTGCCTATAACTTCGAACAGAAGTGCAGTGTGTAAAATTGACTGTGAGTTTATTATTCTAGTTTTCTTATTACACTCTATTTTCATTATCATCTCTATCTACCTTTGGTTTCAGTTTCCCTGACTTTCATTTTAAACACACAGCTTATTTCTTGCTCTTGGTACCCTCTTCTTGAATATTTTTATTCATGACTTCACTATCTTACTCCTATCTAAACTGTGAATACAATAATGGTAATTTTTCTTCTATACATTTCATCTTGCAAAGTGTATATATAGTTTTTTCATAAACTGCAATTGTGGCAAAACGTTTATATGGATACATGATTTTCTAGTTTCAGAAATGGCCTTTGCTATTGTTTTTCTTTAACCATTACCAAGTCCACTGAAATACAGCCACTTACTGAATGTTGCTAGTACTTATATTGTGTGGAGAAGAAATTACACATTTTTAAATATATGGGCAATGAGGTTCCAGAGATATCTAAGGAGCCAATTTAATATTCCTGATTTCTCTGTTATTACTTCCAACATTTTTGTTTGTTCTTTCACATTATTTCAGTTTCAACTGTTAGTTACTTACTTGAAAAATACATGATAATAAGAGATTAAGTGCTTATGTGTATTTATTTTCAACATACAAAATGTTTCAGGGCAGGAGTTATGTAATGTAAATGAGATAAAATATAGATACTCTGAATAAATACTTGTGGATCCACTTGACAATCTTTACTCACAAGGCTTTTCGTTAACAGACTTTGTAAACTCCAAAAGGTAGGAGGGTGAGAGAAGAGTGAGGGATGAAATACTACCTATTGGGTACAATGTACACTATTGGGGTGATGCATACACAAAAAGCCACCCCACCACCATACAATACATCCATGGAGCACAACAGCATATGCACTCTCTATATCTATCAAAATAAAAAAATTTAAAAATTTAATATTATAAAGGCTATTCTTAATATAAAAAAGTATAATTTTTATATCAAATTTAAAGACTTAAAGAAGACTTTGTACATTTTATTTCCATTTTCATGGAAAGACATTATACTATTAATATTTTTTTAAAAGAAACTACATGCTAAACCATGGCTGTAAGCTTAAATAACCTTAGATATATGCCCAGAAAGTTGATTGTGAGTATAATGTGGTATAATTTTCAAAGTACGTGAAACTGAAGATTATTTGAAGATGATATGTTCTCATTATATTAAAAGAAAACAAAAGGAAGAGATAGAAAATTCCATTTTTGAACATGGTATTTCATACGATGTTTCCACTAGGAACTATCTTTTGAAACATTGCAAAGGACTTTAAAATATGTTCTATGTCTCCACTCTCATCAGTGTCAGTTGTTAAGGCATCCTATCATTATCTCTACCTGCAAAAAAAGCAGATTGTCCTCTATGCCTCCACACCCAGCCACCTCACTGAATGCACACACTGTGAGTTAAAAAACACTGAAATTTTCCTTGAAAATGGTTGTGTCTAATTGATCAGATCCTCACTTAAATTATGAAAAATAGAATATAGCAATGAATGACAACAATGTGTGGTGTGTTAGCATTTACCAAAATCTATGCTGTGGTTAGAGAGGAAGAAAAATATTTTGATTGAAAGAAGAAGAATTATGATATGAACACAAGGAGCAATTACTATTACTATCTCATATACAATCTCATATTTCCTACTGCCAATTTGTTCCCTGAAATTATTTAGAGATCACTTTTCCTAAATTTCAAGGTATACGGTTTGAGAAACACACTGATTTCAATGAGTGGTTTAGTCAACATAGGTTGTTATTGGTACATCAATCAATTGTGTTTAAACTGTGTGTGTACAAAGATAAAACAAAAGTTGACAGTTCAGCTTACACCAAAGGAAAAAGATTCAGAGTACTGTTACACAAATTCGATTATTTAAGGATCTTTAATACTGTTAAAAAATACATGAAAAATTTATCTGTTCATACTCTAGAGCCTAAATTTGGTGAAAAATACTTTAAAATTCTGCAAGACTTGGAAATGTCAAAAATTTCCTAAATTTTTTTGTATCTTGTGTGTAAGTATGAATTAATTATATATATATACAAATAATTTATCCTTAGATTGCCAATATATTCAAACATAAAAGTGAGAAATAAATTAATGAATATCTTCATTGTATAGATTGGTGTTAGAAATTAAAATAGAGATGTTGATGTTTTCTAACCTAAATAGCTATTTTTATTTTCCTGGAAAGGGTTTAGAATGTTACTTAACATGTTATGTTAGTGGTGCTCTAAAATCACTTATATTCTTACTATGTGTTCTTTAAAAGCGAAGTACAGTTCAAATCGCATATTTCCACTGTATATGATATCATTTAGCTTCAAATAATAAGTATACTAAATGTTCATCATACCTACAATTCACACATATTGCAAATACATTTAATTTTTATTTTATTTGCAATTACACTTTTCTAAATTACATTACTACATGATAATATGCATTTGTCTTGATAAACATATATAATTATTAAAATTTATAGTTCTCCCTGGTAAAGGGGAACATGACATACACTATCATTTTGTAATGTGTAATTCAATTGCTGGCACATTAGGACTTTTAACGTAAGGCTTACAATGTAAATTTCAATTCTATAGTCTGTCAGTAACTAACAAATGCTGAATTATTTCCTTCCTTAGACATATGCCTTTGGAATCCATTTAAAGTGTTTAATGATGTATTAATAAACCATGATTTTCCAGCAGAGTTTCTCAACTCTCTTTACTGGCGCCAGCTCTTGTGCTGCCAATCAAATTAGAATGCCATGGTTTCTTAGTAAATAAAGGTTAATTGGACATATAAAGGGAAACTGAACATCAGAGATATCCATACTCACATGCTTCTCTAAAAATTAGATTATTAGATTTCAACTTACTATGCATGCAGCTAAAATATCTTTATTTCTCATTTTGAACACAAAGAGCTATCTGCTTATAATTTCAGAAAACTCAGACATATCAGGCTTGTTGCTTTCATCTTTGTTGACTTAAGTTTTCTGACTGATAATTTAGCATAAGGAAAACAATTCATGTAGGATCATTTGTGTTGCATTAACTTTCATGTAAATGCTTTCTCAAAACTGTCCTCTCCAACCTCAAAACTCTTATTCTTCATAAATATGCAAAAAATACTTACACGTATATATCATTTCCTCTAAATAGTTTCTACTTCCATTCTTACTTTCTGATCTGTTAGCTTCAGATATGGCCTGCTTTTGATGAGTTCTATAGTCCAGTATTGAATTCAGATGTGAACCATGTGTTTGAACATGTGAATTGTCTTACTTGTAAAGTTCCAATAGAACTATATAAAAAAACTTACAAAGTGGATACTGACTTTCACCAGCCACATACTTTTAGAAATTTAAATTTACCTAGTGAGAAAAATAAGAGTATGCTTGCTGAGGATTAAATATTCAGAGAACAGTTGAGGATTAAATGTTCAGAAAAACTACTCCAGATACAGTACACTTATTAATGCTGGATAAAATAGAAAGATATATATTTAAAGCATGCCTGATATAGCTAGAAATTTAGAGAATGCTTTAGAAACCAGAAATAACAAGAAAGTAAAATCCATATTAATAAGAAAGTATAGCCGATAATTGCTAGTTTAGAGGTTGGCTTTCAGTCAGTAAGTTAAGCATGCTAGCATCTGAGCCAAGCCAGAGGACAAACCAGGCGGGAGGCCACTAACCCCACCCACACCCCATTATCCCATGTTCATATTCTATATCCCCAAAGAAAGAATTCCTAGTATATGACCTGAAAGAATAATAAAACTCCCAGGAGAATAAGAATTTGGGAATTTAAGCCAACCTCATCGTTGTCTCTAACTTCTAAACACATGTCTTCAATAACCCTACATTGGTACAATCTTTTCTCAAAATCCCCAAATTTTAAACTTGAAAATGTCTTTGAAGGAGAGTGCAAGTTGTTATTATCCCTTGCAATAATTAAGCACAATCACTTGGGAGAAGCACACGCAAATCATCTCTGTGAAAATAATTTCAAACCATTGCCTCAAAGATTTCCCACAAACATCCAAGGAAGATAGGCCCCAAAGATTTCCAACAAAAGTCCAAGGAAGGTAGACTCACCACTGAAAATTACTAAACTATGAAAAAAACTAATTACCATGAGGAAACAAGAGATAAACATCTAAAAATGTATAATTAGGCCCAAAGTAAATTTAGTTACTAAAAGATCAGATGCAAAGTATAAAATAATATTTTTAAAGAAATATAAAATATACTGAAACAATGACAGAGACTATCAATATCAATAAGCCAGATTTGAAAAAATACAAATAAGAAATTCTAAAAAAATTTAAAAATTATATATTCTAAATACTGTATGTTATAACCTACAAAAAAAAGACAGTCTGAAGAAATAAAAATAAACATATATGTAACTATGTGGATACATTTTTTATGCGGATTATATATATTGACTTATTTAATCTTCACAGCAGCATTATCAGTTAGGTATTCTTGCAATTCTTATTTTGTAGGTGATACATTAGCAGGGAGATTTTTTTTAAAGTGTGTAAATCCCACACATAGTGAATGGTGGAGAGAGAGTTTGAATGCAGTTTCATTCCAGCATCCATAGTTTGCAGCTACATTGTAATAGGAATCTCACAGAAAAGAAAACACTAGCATTCAGTAAACAAATAAAATGATGCTTGACCTCAATAACAATCAGAGAAATACAAATTGAAGTATGGGATACTAGATCATAACTTCCATCTAGGAAAATATAAAGTCTGACAATGTTAAATGTTTGCTAAATGTACAGCTTTAGAGATGCTTACAATGCCTAGGGGTGTAAAAATTTATACATTCACTACAGAAAAAAATTGATATTATCTATTAAGTTCAGTATGTGTGTATCTTTATGAATTCCAAAAATATTTTTGCATGATTTTAGATATATGTTTTAAAATTTAAATGCACAGTAAAGCAAGATGACAATTAGAGATTTCTTTGGATTATTAATTCTCACTAATACCATGGGTAAAATTCTATCTCATATAATGTGATAGATCCATCCCACCTTGCTTTGAACTGCAATACAACATGATTTCTTAGCAAACATGTTGTTCCTTCATTAAATTGAACCTATGTATTCCAATATTTTATTTACCATGAATAAGAATCTCTATTGGTATTAATGTAGAATGAGTATCAATAAAGATGGAGGTTTCTGATCTGAAGAATGTACCCTGGTGAAGTTAAAATGAGTGTTTTACCCACAGATGTGTTGATTACAGATTAAGCATAAAACATATATACATATATATAATCCTATATAAAGTGATATATACTTGGTTAATTTCAATTTTTTTGCTGTAGGTATGGGGTTACATGATCAGGTTTACCATGGGTACATTGCACTGAGATAGTGAGTATAGTATCCAATAAGTTGTTTTTCAACCCATACTCCCTCCCTTCCTTTACAGAATTCTAGTGTCTATTGTTCCCATGTTTATGTTCATATGTGCTCAACATTTAGCTCCCTCTTTTAAGTGAGAACAAATGGCATTTGGTTTTCTGTCCCTGCCTTACTCTGCTTAGGATCCTGGCCTCTAGCTCCATTCACGTTGTTGCAGGTACATGGTTTCACTGTTTATTATGGCTGTGTATACATTCCACAGGGTATATGATATACATTTTTTAATATAATTCACCACTGATGGGTTGATTACATATCTTTGCTATTGTGAATAGTGTGGCAATGACCATACAAGTGCATGTGTCATTTTGGTATAATGATCCATTTTCAGTAAGGGCTGAGCCTCAGATGGGTCTCTTGTTCCCTGTGCTCTCCTGCACAGCAGCCTTCCTCTCAGGCTCTGGGGCAGCCACAGAAGGAGCAGGCTGGGAGGGGCTGCCATGGCTGTTCACTTGGGCAGAATGTCAGAAGACTTGGACTACAGCTTCCCATCGTGGATCTGGATCTTCTTCACAACCATGGCCCTGGTGGAGCTGGTATGGTTGAAGAAGCTGGAACCCACTCAAGACCCAAAGCTGAAGCCCAGGCCATAGCTGAGGCCTGGTCTTATGAGGCTCCCATAGGCAGAGCTCAGCTCACCTGCATAGCCACTGGTGGTCTTCGTATGGGTACTCATGTTCTACATCCCAGACTCTAGTTGGCTCTCCTCGTCCTCCAGTAGCTTCCTGTAAGAGGCTTTCCCTGTTCATGTAAACTTCATCCACATCCTTCTTGATGAGGACAAATTCACTCTCTATCTCTGTATGCTTACTGATCTCATCTTCCTATTTTTTCTTGAAGTCCTCCTCCAGCCCCTGCATGTTGCCAAACTCCACCTCCAGCTTCAGCTTCCCCTGGCCCAGGGTCTTCAGCTGCCGCCAAGGTTGTTGATGTAGCTCTTAAACATGTTGTCCATGTTGCTCTGAACCATCTTCTGCAGCTGCAGGAGACTCCAATTAGTCTCCATTATCTTGTTCTGCTTCTCCAGGAATTGTACCTTGAAGAAGGAGGCAAACTTATTGTTGAGGGTCTTCATCTGCTCCTTCTCCTGAGTGCATATGACCTGGATGTTGGGGTTCACTTCCAGGTGAAGGGGGCTCAGCAGGCTCTGGGTGATGGTGATGGTGATGATGCTTCCCAATCCACTGGCCCCGCCATAGGCTCTGCCCAGGCCACCCCAGAAGCTGCTGCTGCCCACTCAGGAGAAGGTCAAAGAGTTGATGCGGGCACTAGACCCACTCATGTAGGAGCGGCTGCTGAAGGCTCAGGCGCCAGAGGTGGACACCTTGTAGAACTTCTGGGTCACTGTCATGGACATGATGGATGTGGGAGTGGGGGCAGGTGAGCTGAACCAGGCAGAGATTCCAGAAGGAGGGGAGAAGCTGCTTCTTGGTCAGTACTGACATTTTAATAATATTGATTCTTGTAATCAATGAATGTGGAATGATTTTCTGATTATTTGTGTTTTATCTGATTTATTTTAGAAGGGTTTTATAGTTCTCCTTGTAGAGATCTTTTATCTCCTTGGTTAGATGTATTCTTAGGTATTTCTGGGTTTTTTGTTGTCATAGCTATTGCAAATAAAATTGTGTTCTTCATTTGACTCTGAGAATTGACATCAGTGGTGCATAGAAATGCTGCTAATTTTTGTACATTGATTTGGTGTCCTGAAGCTTTACTAAAACTGTTTATCAGTACTAGAAGCCTTTTGGCACGGCCTTTAGGATTTTGTGGTTATGGAATCATTTTATCAAAATATAGAGACAGTTTGAATTATTTTCTTATTTAGATGCCTTTTATTTCTTTTTCTTGCTTGATTACTCTGGATAGGAATTACAGTGCTATGTTGAATAGAAGTGCTGTGAGAAGGCATCCTTGTTCCATTTCTTAAGAAGAATGGTTCCAGCTTTTGCACATTTAGTGTGATGTTGGTGCGGGTTTGTTATAGATGGCTCTTACCATTTGGCTTTTATTATTTTGAGGTGTGTTCCTTCAATTCCTAGTTTGTTGATGACTTTATCATGAAGAGATGTTAGATTTTATCAAAATATGTTTCTGCATCTATTCAGATGATCATGGCTTTTGCTTTCACTTACATTCATGTGATAAATCATATTTATCGATTTGGCTATGATGAATCAGACTTGCATCCCAGGAATAAAGCCTACTTGATTCTGGTGTATTAACTTTTTTATGTGCTGCTGGATTCAGTTTGCTAGTGTTTTGTTGAAGATTTCTGCATCTATGTTTATCAGTGATATTGGCCTGAAGTTTTTTTGTTTTTGTTGATGTATCTTTGCCAGATTTTAGTGTTAGGATGTTTCTGGTTTTACAGAATGAATTAGGGAGAAGTATCGATTTTTTTGGAATGGGTTCAGTAGGACTGATACCAATTCTTCCTCATATATCTGGTAGAACTTAGCTATAAATCCATCTGGTACTAGGCTTTTTTTTTTTGGTTGGTAAGTTTTTAAATACTGATACAATTTCAGAACTTGTTATTGGCCTGTTCAGATTTTCACTTTCTTCCTGGTTCAATCTTGGGACATCGTGTTTCTAGGACTTTACCAATTTTCTGTAGATTTTCTAACTTGTGTGCATGGAGATGTTCATAATGGTCTCTAAGAATCTTTTGTATTTCTGTGGGATCAGTTGTAATGTTATCTTTGTCATTTCTAATTGTGCTTATTTGGATATTTTTTCTTTGTTAATCTAGCTAGTGGCCTATCAATCTTGTTTATTCTTTCCCAAAACCAATTCTTGGTTTCACTGAAGTTTTATATAGACTTTTTGCATCTCAGTTTCACTCACTTCTGTTCTGATTTTAGTTATTTCTTTTCTTTTTCTAGCTTTGGAGTGATTTTATTCTTTTTTTCCCCTAGTTCCTTGAGGTGCAAAGTTAGATTGTCAATTTGAGATCTTTCTAATTTCTTAAAGAAGGTATTTAGCACTATAAACTTTCTGCTTAACACTGCTTTGGCTGCATCCCTAATACATTTGTATGTTCACTTACTATTTTTATTAATTACAAAAAATTTTTAAATGTCTGCCTTTAATGTTCACACAGGAATTATTCAGGAGCAAGTTGTTTAATTTATATGTATCTGAGTGGTTTTGAGAGATCTGCTTAATATTGATTTCTATTTTTATTTATTTATTTATTATTTTTTTAATTGCATTTTAGGTTTTGGGGTACACGTGAAGAACATACAATATTGTTGCATAGGTACACACATGGCAGTGTGATTGTTGCCTTCCTTCCCTTCACCTATATCTGGCATTTCTCCCCATGCTATCTCCCCCCAACTCCCCACCCCCCACTGTCCCTCCCCTATTTCCCCCCAACAGACCCCAGCATATAGTGCTCCCCTCCCTGTGTCCATGTGTTCTCATTGTTCAACACCCGCCTATAAGTGAGAACATGCGGTGTTTGATTTTGTGTCCTTGTGTCAGTTTGCTGAGAATGATGGTTTCCAGGTTCATCCATGTCCCTACAAAGGACACAAACTCATCGTTTTTG